>JAFBJS010019997.1:0-19275 GCA_016785265.1 Paraplagusia blochii | reverse complement strand
CCAAACACCAACCTGGCTTTACAACTAAGACTTTAGCAATCACCTCAACCTGCCTTAAAAAGGTCTAAAGACTACCCTCAACTCTTTCTCATCATCTGGTCTGGTAAGGATCTGGGTATAGGGATGGTTCATTGGTATTCTCCATCAAGGCAATCAAATCGCATTGCCAGATTGGAGTAAGTGGATGGGACGTGCAGGGAGACGTTCAAAGATACAACAGCTCCCACCAGTCTCTTCTTATCTTGACGGACCTTGAGGTACAGTGCCTTGATGCCTGTAGCTAATACCCTTTTTGTTTCACTCCTGCGATTTATCTGTCGATTGAAGACCAGACTCGTTGAGTAATTTTGATGAATTATTCTGTGACATCATTCTATGAAAAAAATTACTTTTACAAAAGCACGTCAGGAGAAAACAACAGAGGTGCCAGAAGCAATCCCTAGATGGCACTGTGTCTACCGCGGGAGAGTAGCGCGGGTGTTTATCATGCAGCCGTGACAGCCTTTAAAAGCCTTTGTCAGAGGAAGTGAAGATTTAGAGTCCAGATTAGCACATTCATATTTTGGCAGTTAATTAGAGATGGAGAGCGAACCGAGAGCTTCGGCTGCAGAGTGATGGAACGGAGGGAGACTAAAAGAGACAAAGTGAATTAAGTGCACATGCATACGCCGGCTGACTGATCTGCTGTTAATGTGTCACAGTTCTCACCCACGGAGAGGCTTTCAATGCTGCACCCACACATGTGCAGGTGCAGAGGGGTGTTTTTTTTCCAGCCTATCTCTCTCTGTCTTTAGATTCCCATTTGAGTATCACACCTACAGTATACAACTCGGAAAAATACACGTTGTCTTCAAGTGCCTGTGTTTGCATGCCCTTCATAATAAGAGTAGTAAGGTCAGGAAGCTCATATTTTACTTGTCAGAAATGATCACCATCACCTCCGCTACTGCCTCGCCTCCGGTTCCAGAGAGGGAGAGTATCTGTCTTCAATCTTTAGCAACAAACGTAGCGGCGACATGGATAAGCCATAAAATGCTACAGCTGAAAACTCAAACGTGTTTTACAGCCTTCTGCCTCGGTACGACTGGAGATTTCATCTGTAATCAGTGACAGTGTCAATGTATGGGTACGTTCCGTCCTGCTGTTTACTTGCCAAACGCAAGAAATCTAGCGCAGCTAACGCCTGAAATCTAGCCTGATCTATAGGCAGGATAAAAACGCAACAACTAAACTTTGGTGTCATTACGAAATGTACATAGTTTTTCTGTCAATTAAGATACAAATTATCAGTGGATTGATGTAATCTACTTCTACTAATTCGGCTAAAAGGGAAAGTAGTTGCTACACATAAAATGTAATCAATAAACTTTGTCAGCCGACAACTGTGTAAGCAAATGGCTTGTGAATATCAAGTGAATAGCTGTGCTCTGCCAGCACCCTGCTGGTATAAATTTGAAAGTGACTAATGGCTGTGAAAGCAGCAATATCTCACAGTTTCAGGGTTTGTGCCTGGAAGCTCTTCGAGCATGAAAAAAAAAAAAGAAGAAAAAAATAGGCTGCTATTTGGGGACCTGAATTTAAAAGGATAACAAAACTAATTGTAGCATTAATTCACTATTTGGAAAAAAAAAAATTGGCGAACACATTATGCTTTATATTTCTCATTTACCGCGGTGATTAATCCTGCAATTACCTTTCAGTGCTTGTTTTTGTTTCTCTATCCTCCTGGTGTTGCTCTCTTGCTAAGTGCCTTACAGAATTTCTACCATTACTTTAATTCCTGGCCTGTGTCCTGTGAAAAAAAGCCATTCGCTGTTTACTGTGTCAAAATAGAACACAAGAAAAAACTATACTACAATTTCTTAAAATGTTCAGTCGTCTAAAAGTCAAGAGCTTGTTAGAAAACAAACGTTGGTTTCCGACACATGGAAATTGACACTTTAGGAGGTTCGGCCTGATGCCCTGTTTAAAGTCTGTGAAGCAATTTCGCAATTAAATTGTGACTTCCAAACAGGGTAGACAGTTAAGAAAATAAAAAAAAAAATACTGATCAGTGTCGGTAACACAAACAAAAATATTGTTCTCTTCAGGGGGAAATTTTTGTTCAACTCAGTGGTTTCCAAGTAGTTCCCAAAGCAAAAGGTAAAATGGCCAAAGGTCAAATGAGTAAATTTATTTCTATTTTCCATCAGAATATCTTTTTTAACTTATTATTTGGTAAAATGGATCTGTGTAATATGGAAGTTTGGGAACCATTGGACTCGTTTTAGCTATTTGACAAGAAACAGATATAGATCAAATAATCAATAACAGTGATAATGGCCACTGTTGATTCATTTGTCTGTTGTTACATGAACATTTTCGAAGCATAGAGAAAAGGAAACATACACGTCTTTACAGTATTTACCTCCTGTCCATAAGGGTATGTTTTCAGTGTTTGTTCAATGTCATGATCATAAACAGCTCTTTGTTACAACCAGGAAAACATTATCTGTTGTTTTCTTGCTACTTTTTTTCCACTAGAAATCTTAATAAAATATAAATATATTAGCCAAAAAAAAAACCAACCGGCCGGCGTTGGTGCACGGCCTGTGGAAGGATGAAGGAGTTAATATGCAGTCGCTCTGCCAGCCTGATATACTCACACATGCTGCTGTGATATCCCACATCAATGGGCTATTGCAAGTTAATGACCAGCTCTGTGAAGGCCCATTTGCACGAAATATGGACAGTGTAAAAATGAGTTTGGAGAGCAGGTGCCGCAGCTATTGAGCTGCCCCTAATCCACCCATACGGCTGTGAAGAATCCCTGCGAGCCAGTGCAGGTTCTCACAGATATTTCTTTTAAGCAAAACTAAAGCTGTTCCTCTGCTGCAGGTGAAGACTCGGGGCTCCAATCCCCAATTTCTCCCCTTGTTCCCCCTTCTCTCTGTGTGCATCAATGAACAGTGTATGAATTTGCATAATCGTCTATGGTTAAATGATGGTGCTGAGCTTTCTCCGCCGCGGGCTTCATTTGAATAGAAATAATACCACTTTTCAGACCAAGAAGAAAATCAGTCGAGTGATATCAAAAGATGAAAAATGGTGATTTTAGCCGCGTGGCTCCCGTACCGGCGCCGTGCTCAGAATGCAACAACAGACGAGGAAGCGAAGGCCGACCACATTTATAACATTGCAAAGTTGGGAACAACATTTTTTTTTTTTTTATTTCCAGGAATTGATTGGAGTCAAAGGAGCGTTAGACAATTATAATAAACTGGCCAAGTACCAACACAAAAAAAACAGAGTGAACACAAGTGATTCTGAGTGAGAAAGCACAAGTTAAATCTGCAATAAATAACTGAAACAACAAAGCGCCGGAGGATAATGTCTTAAAATGAGACGTGACATCGGACTACGTAAAGACAGACAACGAAAATTACCGTCTGTAAAAGACAGGAATAATGACGCCATTAAAACAAAGAACAGAAAAAATAAAACACCAGTTGAATCATCAAAGTGCCGACAGTAGATCCTTAATTTCTCTTTTTTTCCCCTTAAATAATGATCAATAAAAAAATAAATAACAATACATTTTCTCAATAAAGGTCTCTAGAATGCAATGGAGGTTGGTTGTCTCAGATTTGACAGCTGCCAGTGATGAAAAAAATCTGTGCCACTGAAGAGATGTGCCACCCAAAGACATGAGACTGAAACCGAACAACTTTTGCTCCCATGACTTTTTTTTACCGTACTGTTTTTACGACAGATGAGCCTGATCAATTCCCTATTGTGCTTTTTTTCCTTTTGTGTTTACCGCAAAATACGTAAACATATATGTTGTTTCTGCCTTTAGACAACAGACAGAATCACAACTCCGTACCTTAAAGTCAGCATTGAAAAATTAACACATTGTGTCAATGTGCGAATGAGAATATCTGATCAGGGATGGAGAGAGAAAAATAACTCAGCAAAGGAAAATGCATTCACTGATTTAAAATTCAGCGATGTCACAATATGTATGTGCAAAACCGAATGCGGCGGTTCTGCCTCTGCACGCATGACTTCCATCTAGACTTTTGGAAGCCATGCACGGCGGTCCAATCTTTAGCTGAGACACGAGGAAGAGAGAGGGAGAATTATTGAGATACATTACTTCATCCCGTCCTGTGCTGCTGCCTACTCAACCCTGACTGAACATCATACTTAAAAAAAAAACTCCTACATAAATATGAAAAAAAAAAACTAAACTCTAAAAAATAAATCAATATAAAAAACATCTGATTACATGGTTAAATTGACCTTGTCGATGAGAGCTACATTTATTGAAATCATCTGTAAAGTGAATCCTGTTTTGACTTCAAACATTCCCTCACAATTGTTATTCCTCGAGGTCCCTCACTTACACAGATGCCAGCACCACGTCACATACACCTCACATGCATGCTCAGAATGGCTGAGATGACGGTGGTCGTATTTTACAGGGTTACGTTGGACAAGGTCGTTGGAATCCTAAGGGTTACACACCTCGTGACAGTCACTTGGAGGGTCGGGGGGGCACGTTGATGTTTGAGAGTTGACGTTATTCACACTGTCAAAAGTCTCCAGCGGGGACTCGTTGAAAATACCACGTTGAGTCCAAGTGGAGTTGTACTGCACCGTCTCTCACCGAAATGCTTACAATAGTAAGTGTGCTTCTAAAAGCCAAAGTACTCCTCTTAGTGTTTCAGCGACTCAGCAAGAGTTGAGTTCTCTGGAAAATGTTTAGCTTTCAAATCGCAGTTGCCAATATGGTACTGTCAAAAACGTTTAATAACTTTGTTTCAAAGAGTCTGTTTTTTAAGGTGTTAAAATGACGACTTCTATACATAGTACTCCTTGTCCTTGTCTTTTGGTCTCTTGCTACCGGCGCCACCCTTGACGCTCCCGCTGGGCGTTTTATCTTTGATCACGGCGCCGTTTGTCTGCGCCGAGTTGCTGATGTAGTTGCGCGTCTCATCCACTTGGTAGGAACCCTCGTCCCTGTTTCTGTACTTGTACATGGCATAAAGGAGGATGAGGATGCAGAGGGCGGCGGCGGAGACGATGCCCACCACCATGCCGGTGGTACTGCTGGATTCTCGAATCACCTCCGAAGCCCCAGGCGGGACTCGCCGCACGACTCCAGGCATCGTGGGCAAGGCCACGGGCACTGTGCGTAGCATGGGCGAGGTGATGAAGGGGCCCCTGGGCTTGGTGCCGTCCGCATCAAAGGGTGTGGGCAAGGGCAGCAGGACAATGTCCGGCTGCAGCGGCTTTACTTCGCGGTTGTTCATTTTTCCAGCAGGCAGCTTAGGAGGCGTGTCTGAGGGGACCGCCGCCAGTGGTGTGCCCCGCAGGTCTGGGAGAGGCGAGGTGGTTGAAGTTCTACCTGCCTCAGAGGCTTTGCTAGGCCTCAAGTCCTTGTCCTCCCACTTGGGTACGAGGGCTTTGTAGCCACCTTCATAGGCCGATGTGGTCAAGATCTTATCTGTTACCAGGGAGAAGGTGGTGTAAAAATCTTCATCGTCAGTTGGGGGCAGGCTAGAGTCGAACGCTTCGCCAGAACCAAACCCCGAAATCACCATCCCATCATCATCATCATCATCACCATCCCCACCATCACCATCATCACAATCATCGCTGCCTCGGTCCGACAAGCAAGGTACCCCCGCCTCAGTGGCCATGGCCAAGGATTCTTTGGTGGTCTCGATAATGGTGAGGACGGGGCGGAGTGTTGGAGGGAGGGGGATGAAGGGAGAACGGGTGGATACAGAAGGGATGTCTATTGGGTCCTCAACTAGCACGGGAATGACTAGCTCCCCTCCTGGAAAGCGGAAAGAGAAAAAGAGAAAAGCCACTGTGAGGAAGCAGTCAGTTTTCGATCAGCAGAGCAAGAAGCCGACACCAAGGACCGATAACCAAAGAATGGAAAAATAAAAAGCTTAACATAGGGAGAAGTCAACTGAAAAGAGAGTAAATAAAGAAATAAGAGAACGGAAAAGTCGACCAATGCAAAAACATTGAACCTCAGAAACCAAACGAAAACACCAGCCATTAATAAAAGACTGTATACATTGCATCAAAAGGCTGTGAGGGATGCACAAGGGTGAGCCACTGTGAAATTACTGCGCAATCCTGAATACTTCATCCTGGATACTACCTGGATACTTTATACTGCACTGGAAACTAACCAGGATTATATTTACTTCTTGTATATTTATGGTTTATAACATAAACTGTAAAAACAGGACAAGACCAGTTATGAGCAAAGTGAGGCTCGGGGGCCGGATGTGGGCCCTGCAGTTTTGTAATCTGGCCTGCAAAAATATACTTTGGGTTTATAGTTTTTATTATATTGTACTTCTGCCTTTTACTTTTGCCAATATACTTGTTTTCCTTTTAGATTACTGAGAGAGAGAAGAGTAGAGAAGGTATTTTTAGCATATTATTTGTGTCCAATTTTGGTTTCAATTAATCAAAAAGTGACATGAACTAAAAAAATATATATTTTTACATTTTCCAGCAGTTGTATTTTATTTATTCTTTTTTCTCTGTACATCGCAAAGTAAGCTTGAAAAGTAAAAAAAGCGCAATCTTAGGGAGTCGGGGTTGTTTGAGATTCAAATGCGAGCCAGCAGATCTGAAGGAAAGTTGAGTGAATCGTAAAGCTGCCGACAGAAGTGGCTCTATGCCCTGCTTCACCGACGTCCCTGACACACAGTTACATGTAACACGTAAAACCATGAAGCGATAGAAGACTAGTTAAGACGATAGACTGCGATCCTAGGCTCCCCTATGGGCCCTAGCCTCTTGCCTTTTGACTCCTACAGTTACCACAATTGCACAAAGTAACTTGGCAGTTCAGTGACACCTGAATGTTTTCCGTGTTCCGTCTCTCGTTGAAAGTCTGAGAGTCGGTTCTCAGAACTAGAAATATTAACTCATCAGACCCGTTTTTTTCCAATCTACCCCTCGTGTCATGTCATTTTAAAAGCTTGAAACATTCAGATGTCTCTTGAACCTGCCGTTCCTCTGGCCACAGCGGCTTCTTTGTACATTGCAAAGGCTCACAAACAGGGCACTAGAAGGAGATGCAAACCTTTTTTCGGAACAGTAAAGTAAAAGAAACACAACAGAGTAAACAAACCAAAAAAAAAAAGAAAAAAAGAAAAAACAAGAAACAAAATGGAGACGGAAAATGAAATCAAAAGGAAAGAAAATCGGCAAATGCGTTGCGGAGAGTTCAGAGTTAGAGCAAACATCGTAGAAACATTCACAAAGAAAAAGCCACAGAGAGAGCTATTAAGAAAACGGGATTAGTACGTAAGAAAAAAAAAGACAAACTTAAAAGAAACTCAGCTGAGGAAAAAAAAAAACTAAAGAAAATCATAAAGCCTAGAAAAGTTTTTCAAAGGAAGAAAGCATACCATCAGTTTTGTCAACTTACATCAACAAATTGCCCGCATGATTTTGGCAGGAAGAAAACATAAAAAAAAAAATTTTACAAAAGAAAGTTGTGTAAGAATGCTTTGGGAGAAGTTCAGTTAGTTCTGCTTTAACACTTGTTGATTAATATGTTTATATTTCTCTTTCGAGACAGGATGGGAGGCAACGACACATACATCCACACACATGATGACATGGAAAATAATCTTCACCATCTCTTCTGTTTTTTTTTGCTCTTTTTTTTTACCATAGTTAACTTTTATATATAAAGGAAACAGTAAATCTAGACGTGATACTTTAATAGATAAATCTCTCTGTGAATATCTACAGCCTCACCGTGTGAATTTTTTTTTACACCCCCTCGTTCGACTTTACGGTGTTCATCATTGGTGAACAAATGGATGACTGTACATATCTTAGAATCTCTAATTAACGGGAGTTCTTTTTTTTTTTTCCGGGAGGAGGGGGACGTGAGACGGGGGTGGGACCTACGAACGTACTAGGGAGGAAATGACAGAGATGGAGGTGAACGTGTACATCAGTTGCCATGTCCATGTAAAGGCGGCACGAAGCGGTCGGGCGGCATTAGAGCTTTTGGCTGTAAGGAAGGGATGGGGATATACAAACAATGAGCATATACATGCCCATCTACAGAAGAGAACAGCACTCTCAACACTGACAGTTTTACAGACCCTAAGCTGCAACTTCTTAGCCATGCAAAGATGATGTCGAAATATACGTTAAATCCCAATTTGCTCAGATTAGATTAGCTTTAACAGGGGAAACATAGCAAATAATCAAAAAAATTATCGTTAAAAGATCAAGTTTCACTCTTTTCTCTAGGAAATAATCTTTTAAATCAACAGAACTGCTTTGTTCTGATTCTCAACCATCAATCCCTGATATCAGTCTGTTAATTAAACTACAATTAAGTCGTAGAGAAAAGAGGAAGTGGTGTTTCCAGTAAAACATCGGTGGTAGTTATCAATATTAACAGGTCAAAATGAGACATTTTAGAATAAAGACACAAACATATATGTGTTTTTGTACATATATGTGGGAAGACAAAAATAAAAACAGATTAGTTTGCAAGAAAAAAAAAAGCATCACTTTTTTGGTTAGATTTTCACAGTGTCAAAGATGAACAACCAGAGAGCACACACTGATGCGGATAAAGAGACAAGGGGGCAGTTTTGAGGCGGGGGGGCTGTCGCCGCCTTCGACTAACTAATAATAAACCTTGTTATTATTAGTTAGCTGTTAGTATGTTGAACACAGAACAGGGCGTGCAGTCTGGATGTACGTCAGGAAAATAAAAAAAGAAAAGACTTGAGACGGGTTTCACTTTGGACTTTGGTTAATCTAGAACACGTCAGGTTAATGCATGCTTAAGTAAGTTGCATTTAGGGAGAGTAACATACAATAACAGTACAGCAAGCCAGGGGTGAGGTAAGAGGGGGGAGGCGCTGTAAACAGGGTTAAATGTTAGTAAAGAGGTTATTGCAGTAAAAGGGCTGTAGGGTATTTTCTCCTGATACCAATTCAGTGCCGTTAACTGGAGAACAGGAGCCAACCTGGTTGATATATGACCAATATTACGTGGTATTTAGCTCCAATGCATTTCTTAATTAATCAAGAGGGTGGAAGTGATAATTAATGAGGCAGATTTAATGAAATGTTTAGCAGCTTTGTGGTCTGTGCATAACCAACAGCCCTTGTTTGGGAGATAAGAGCTCTGCTGGGGG
Organism: Paraplagusia blochii; assembly: GCA_016785265.1. Taxonomy (NCBI): domain Eukaryota; kingdom Metazoa; phylum Chordata; class Actinopteri; order Pleuronectiformes; family Cynoglossidae; genus Paraplagusia; species Paraplagusia blochii. The sequence goes on along the minus strand of JAFBJS010019997.1, from coordinate 10,081 downwards.
AGGAGTTCCACAAGAGGCCACCAGGCAGCAGGTATATCTGGGCCTCCGGTGACTTTAAGGAGATGTGAGCCCCACATTTATCTTCCGCGTTCCTACTCCGTCGGCCGATTAAAGACTACGTCGTTCATTTAGTAAGAAAACAGCCTTTCATGAGTTCCGCTCTGCCGAGGAAGCGCGTCACGCTGCATAATATCAACGATGACGCCCGGGATGCGAGCGCCGCGCCACGCTCTGCGGAACTCCGTAATGTACACGGGCCTTTCACTGTAGGCACCTAGCGTATAATCTCCTCCGCGATGATATCCCAGTGACAAGACTTCGCGCCTGGTTAAGTGCAAAACATCAGCGACATAAGTGAAAGATTTGGCCGCGAGCTGTGTTTACCGACTCGGGCCTTGTTTTTCTCCGTCTGGTTCGCAGGGTTTCACTAGGTCTGCACTACATTAACAATGCATTTAGGGTGGAGGCAGAGGAGGGGGTGGGCCTCAGTGAGGAGGACACTTAATGTCTGGGTAAACACTTTAATCCTGTGTAAGCTCTTACACAAGCGACGCACATCTTGCTGCGTTCCTAAAGCAGACAAACGTGGCAGTTTTAAATGGGTTTGTTTTTCCACTAAAGCCGAGATGAATAGTGATTTTATACAAAGCCTAAATCTCCTGGGTAAATAATTCTCCTCTCCCTTAAATCTACAGCCAGCCGCACTGTTTGTCTTTCTTTTTATCCCAATTTTTTTTTTTACTTTTAAAGAAAGCACGTTCCTCTGTGGCCACTCGCTAACCTCTGCTTTTGTTGGGAGAAGATGAGCTGCGAAAAAAAGCAAATAAAATCAGACCAAATTTTGAGGCTCTTTACGTGGGAAAGTTACCATCTCCTGCACGCCAACGTTGGCTTTTGAGGAGGAATTAAAGTAAATATAGTTATTTAAAAAAAAAAGCTGATTGACTGGCTACCTCAGCAGCTTTAAGGCTGCGGACGGAAAAAAAAAGAAAAAAAAAAACCCTACGGTAGCACTTTTCTTTTTCACATTCCCCCGCTCTCTGTCTTCTCTCTGTCTTCTCCTACCTTGCCTGATTCCCGTGTCCATCGGCATTTGCTGAGGCTCCCGAACGGAGATGAATTCTGACGATGTGTCAGGGATTTGACAGCTCTACGCCACAAAAGCGGAAAGCCTGTGCACCAGCAGGAACCAAGGATGAACAGAATCAAAGGGATTTTAAAGCTGCAGATTGAGGGTGAGTCAGTGGTTTGAGGCCCCAGAATCCCTTTGTAGTGGTTTGCATAGTAGATCCAGAGACCTGCTGTGGCAGTCTCTAAATATCACGGATACTGAGCTGACTTCTGCCAAGTTAATGACACGCCAACTTTTAGCTCGAGTAATGTGCTTATTAGTGCATTATAGGCCTGTCTTGACCACTGTGGGCAACATTTGGCCCGAGGGCCTGAAGTGGCCCATTCGACGTTTTAATCCGGGTCCTCAAACCTGTCCAAATGATACGATTATTTTTATATTTTCAATATACTGCCCTTTTTCTGTAATGCCTGCTTTTCCCCAATAGAAAAGCATAAAAAAGGCCAAAAATGTTTTAGCATTTTAGCCTTTTTGCATAATTTTACGTATTTATCTTAATTCACACTGATGTTGATTAACAATGCCAGGAATCAAAAGGGTCCAGTTTGACAGGTCGTATGAAGCAGGACTGGTAAGAGGAAGTGGTCTTTTCCTGGAAAGTTCTTAAGTCAAGGTGCAGATAGCAAATAGCTCTTAATCTGTCATCATGTAGCTGCGGGCAGCGTGGCGTATAAAATTGGCGTCTCCGGCAGGCGTGGCGACTTGCCCCTGTCAGCCGGTCGATTTGCTGTACAGCCATTAGGCTGCACCTCTGCACACAGTGGACATGTGTCAGCTGAATAACCTTTAAACTGATCTGAGACCTGTGCTGAAGTGACAGCCAGCCCAATGGGGCCTGACGGGAGTCAAAGCTGATGCCACAAGGAATCTCGGCGATGTGTTTCTGTGCTTTACTTCTAACCCTACTGAGTCAATGCAGCAGTGTAGACTGTGATGATAAAATATCGCAACGTAATAATCGCGATCTAGGTGCGAAACGTAACCTGTTTATTACTACGTTGCGTTCAAAAGTCCCTTAAAAACAAAGTAAAAACGTTGAAAACGAGATCAAGAAGTGTTTTCATTGACAGTTTTCTCTTGGTTATTGTGAAAAATTCAGAAATTGATTCCTGCATCGGACAGAAAAAAAGTTGAGACAAACGAGAGACTGGAAAGTCCATTTGTCCACAACTAGTTAGTTCTCTAACTTTTTTGATACAGTTATCAATGTAAACACGTCCAGATGGAACACCCGGATGGTCAGAAGATCACGAGATCTGATAATATTAAAATTAGTGGAGTGAAGAGACACAGGCCCCCTTCAAAATAAAAGCGTTCTGTACAGTCAGTTAACATCAAGGCTAGGAATTGTCAGGTCTTAAAATTCACTCAAATTCACTTTTTTAAATAACTTTTCATATTTTCTAAGCTGCTGCAGATTTCAATTCCTTCATTCACAGATAGGTGGAGGAAGTCAATGGAAACACATGTTGACACGGTTCAACAAAAGCCGAGATCATTTGCTTCTATAGGTCCTACCGAACTGAACTATTGTACCAAACTGTTTTATCAGCTGTTTTACCATTTTTGCATATATTGGCCCTTATTTATGGTGTTTTTTTGGGGCGTTGTCACTGCAAACTTTCATGACCTCTTGTGGAACTCACATGGTAGCACAAGGTGTTTTAACAGTATTATTAAGAAGACGGACAACACGACCACCAGACAACCATGCACAGCAGACAAGACAGGCTAATTGGCAGACACAGACACAGACACAGACAGTAGTGTCGCCAGCGTTGACACTGTGAGGGAGGAGCTGTTGGTTGCCACAGCGGCAGGTCAAACCTGCTGCCGCGGCCTCCTCGTGTACCAGGAGACTTATGGTTCCGCTTAAGACACACAAGGGCTGCCAATCATATCCATGCAAAAGCAAGGAAGCGGGGTGGGAGGGGTTGTTTGTTGGACTCACTGCAGTTGAGTCCACTACAGTACGCATGCAACAAATGCCTTCTACTTGGAGCAACAGATAGAATAGAAAAACAGATATACTTTGTGGCAATAAAAGTCTTTTTTATGCCATCTGCATTCAAACAGACATGTATATGCAGAGAGGCTGAAAGAAAAAAAAAAGGTGGGTGAGTCGGGATGGAGGAAGTGAGGGAGGATGGGAGGTCTCACGTTTACAAGGGGAGAGACCGGGAGTCGTTCATTCGCACACAACTTTCTTAAGACAGAATGGGGGGAGGAGGGGTTGCCTGCACCAGGTCTTTGAAAAGATGATGGCAAGAAAAGATTTTGTTGCCGTTCATTTCCCTAGGTTGTATTGATGATGGGGACGCAGGGGGCGGAGCTCTTTACAAGCCGTATGGCACAAATAAATCAACACTTTAATGATGAAGGTTTTGGATTTTCCAACCACCAAAGGTTCATGCGGCACAAGATGAGGCAAATAACGGGAGGAGCGGTTGTATCCTTGCTTGAAGGATGGGCGACGGATGATGATGTCAACAACGAGAAAAAGGAAAAAAAAAAAAAACAACATAACAAAAAAAATAAACAACCACAACAAACCATGAAATCAAAATCACTCCGATCAACCCAAAATAAAAAACAATTTTTAAGGAATTGTAAGAAAACTGGCAGATGAGCACAAGTTGATACAGATGGAATGTTCGTAGATATGAAACAGAAGAAAATGCTACAGAATTGAGACGATGACGTGCAACTGGTCCCACAAATGAGAGCAGGACAAGGAATGATGGTATGAATTTCTGTGTCCACATGGTGAAATGTACACTATGTATGAGTGTGTATGACTGCCTATGTTGCCACTATATGAGGGGAGGGTACCATTACTTCTTTGATATTAACGTTTTGAAAGCACTTGGGTTTGGTGTTTCAACGGTCGTGCTGCGTATAACAAAACAGGAGCCGTCCAAAAAAAAAAAAAAAGGAAAAAGTCTCCATTCGATTTCAATAATCTCTAAGTTAAGAACGCAGCTCGTAGATAAAGCATCTAAATACTGCATGAAGGCGTCTTTTCTTCTCCGCATCAGGATGCCATGAGCACCAAACTCTAAATGCGGTCATAATTTCTCGAAAACAAACGCTTCAACAGTGCGATAAGGCTTCAGAGTAAATGAGTTCTTTCCACAGATTGAAGCAGAAAAGTAAAATTACTTGCAGAAGATTCCGCTAAATGACACGGAAGAGATCTCATTTTGAGAGAAAGTAAACTTTCGATTATCTGTAATGTTCTCGGGGCACGCGGAATGGAGGGAAAGAGGAACGCCTTGTCTCGCTTTTGGCTTCTTTTTCGCTGTGAAAAGTGGCCATATGCTTTATGGCCACTTTTCACGGATTAGGCGGATTAGTGTGGCATTAATTAGCCGGCTGTGATGGCCTTTTGAAGGGGACTGAGGCAATCAAATAGCCTTTAGCCGTTAATGGTTTTCAGAGTGTCTGGGGTGGAAATGCATTCCACAAACTACGGCGGTTTCTGCAGAACCCACGCGTTCCAGGTTGACTGTGCTGGGTCACATGCCAAACGCTTGGGGCTGGAGTTGGACTGACAGTCCATTATTCAAAAAGTTGTCCAAACCCAAGTTGCCTCAAAACAACCTGCCATTTGTTTTTTTTTTTTGCTTGTCTTTATAAACACTGCACTAAGTAAACATGGTATAACTGACGTGTGTTGTTTTTGTGTGCAAAGTGAGTAAGGAGGAGAGACGATGCGCACAGAAATTCGAGGATATCTGTTCTCTATTAGAATGTTTTAGGTAAGGCAAGCCTCTGACGAAGAAAACAGAGGTACAAACAGGAGAGGGAGGAGGAGAGAGGAGGGGAGGAGGCTCTGTTGCAGTTAGTCTGCTACATATCACAGTATCTATGCTGAAAGCATCTTTGTTTGGAGGGAGTTCTCAAAATGTATCCTCTGTCGGGAGAGACGCACACACACGCAACAGCAAGAGGAAGTCGACCATGTACAGGACAGATACATTTTGAAGCATCAGTGCGGGTGACATGCGGATTGATACTAATTTTGGACTTTGACTAAAGTTTCCGTTCTCTCTACCAGTGCTGAGAGATCAAAGTTAGTATCAATACCTGGTCATGTCTGCAACCAGTGGTCCCATCGCTAAGTGTAACTTGATTCCCTGGTACGTAGTGTGAGATTTCACTGCTGTGTCGGGACATGTGACGATGTGAGAGTTTTTTACTCTTGACAGTGTAGACTGACTGTAGACTAGGAGACAATAATACTTCTAACTCTTACATTACGTCAACAGGTCTCTTAACCTTAGATACTTCAAATCTGCTGAGATCCTTTACCCCCTAAGTGTACATTACTATCACTTTTGGCTAATTATGTGCGGGCTAGTGTTGAAGTTACACTTGGAGCTCCCATGGGACATGATGCTAAGAGGAGATTTTCGTTTCCTCGGCAGCAAATCAAAGAAAAGATCAGGAATAGAAGTAGAACAGGTTCAGAGCAAGCACAGCTCAACACACTTATCCCACCTGCGTGTCCCGAGTCGCATTCCTCCAGGTCCTCGTCGTCGCTGGAGCACTCTGCCGATGAAACAATGTCATCTGTTGTCTGCTGAGAAAGTGACACATCCAGACACACATACATATTGAGAAATGTGGTTAGACTCAGGGACGGGCAGGGTTACTATAGCGTGTTCTCATCTCGCTCGCAGCCTTTCAATTCAAGGATATCTGTGCGCACACAGACTCCCCGCCTGTCCTTCGGCCTCCATATATCACTTGGGGTCAATCGTATTTCACGGTGTTTATCATTCTTCACTTTATGAGCCTTCCGCCAACGCAGATAATTGTTTTCCTTCGCCCTCCCCCTCTGATTATTTATCGCCCTTCGTCTCCTCCTTCACAATCAATGGCCCCACCAAGCCTCCTCAGATCAACACCAACGCGGCTCCTGATTTGTGCGCAAGGGTGTGAAAGGAGCTAGCTAGCTACAGCCGGACCGAGGATGGATTATCTGTACTCTCCAGTTCCTACAATTTAGATTTATCCACCATCCCTCCTCCTGCGTATCCCCGTTGAACAGGTCGACCGGTGGAGGACTAGGGTGGGGCGCGGTTGTATTTCAGCGGTGGTGCAGCGGGCAGCCGGTGTTTATTAGAATGAATCAGCGGGGTGATAAAATAGGCCCTGTCACCAAGGAGGGTTATGAAATCAGAGGGCTGATTGAGTTTTCCGGCGCTGGCCGAAGGATGTGGGGTTCTAAATATCATTGAGTTTGACAGAATAATGAAACGCGCCCCGTGCTTGTGCGGCGGCTTTGAGCGAGGCACGCCGAGAAAGCGGGACGCGGCCCCCCTCGCACAAGCGAGCACAACCCAGGCTCCGGCACATACAAGCTTGTTGCAGTTATCCATAATGTGCTACCTCACAGGGAGCGAGTAGATTCTTCAAAGCATACCCCTAATGCGTCCTCTAACTATGCATTATGGGCCGTTGCGTTTGCTTTCTATCGGAATATTGCGTAATGCCCATTAACGCCTGTTGCAGCCAGTGTGCATAATGCACCAAATTATGTTATGTGCTCCAGCATGAGGGAGGCAAAAAGGAAACAAAGCGGGGACGCTGTAAACTAAATTGCTGTTCGATGTAGCCCCTTGGTAAATATGACATTATTTATTGAAGTCACATTATGAGCATAAAAGCCTTGGTTATTACCGAGAAAGAGGGAGGGTTTTTTTTTTTTTTTTTCGCTGCCACTGCAGTGAATAGAGAGGCCAGAAAACACAGGTAGGGAGAAGGAGAGAAGGACAACCTTAAACATCACATCTGGTCCTTTACATCATAACACCCTCCCTGACTTCTTTCTTGTTTTGCAGCATTTTTTTTTTTTTACCTGTTCCAAGCTGGTGATTATGCTGCCTTGGATGCTGCAGCTTCACAACAGTATTTATTTTTACTGAAGCATTATGGGGTGTTTGTGAATGGGTTATAGGATCAGGGCTACTTGATGGAAAAAAAGTGTTGTGGTAACACAAAGTAAATGTTACTTTAGATATACAGTATCAACGATATAATGAAATGGAGTTGACAAACAGACCGGATTCTACAGATTTAAGTCAAATAACTGCATTTAGAGGAGAGTGATGCTGGCAGTCAAACTGTAGACCCAGACTGCTCTGTGACACCAGTCAATGTGCGCGGTTAAAGCAAAGGTGTCGCAGAGTCAACTCCTCAGTGGTGGGATGACAAATGCGTCTGTGCTGCAAAATAAAAATGAAAAAAAAAAAAAGTGTTGCTTGTTAAAAAAGACAGGGAGTTTGAGAATGAGTCTTCCAAAGACAGCAGGGACTTTGTCCATGTAGACAGGTTTCTTTTAAAGAGTGTTTGTTTGTTTGTTTGCTCACTGTCACGCAGATGTAGTAAATAAATAATAGATTTCAGACCTGCAAATCATTTTAGAGGAGGCTTTTTTTTTTAATAACAATGATATTTGTGAGTAGTTTTCATTTTAGAGGAGATTTGCTGCTGCTGATGTTTTGGGGGACTTTGTGTGTTCGCATGTTTGTGTGGTGCTTTTATTTTCTGCTAAAATGCGGTGCACAAGGGGAGGATTGAGTGACTTGTTATGGACTCATTTTACCACGGCCCTAAAGTCTGGGACTGAACAAATGGGCTACTTTGCGCTTTATTGAATTTCTGCTCATAAAGGTGTTTAAAGCCTCAGACTCAAAAATGTTTGTCATCTCTGTTCACCCTCAACATATTTGCACAGCAGCCATGTTGAGCTGAAAACACGCTCCGAACCCAATCCCTAAGTCATTCTATTGTAAAGTTTGTATTAATACGCCCAGGTGACTCCTTTGTCTCGACGTCTTTGGTTCCTTTGAGTGAAATCGAGGAGACTTTTCAGTCGTGGCATTTGACATTTGTAAGATGTAGAGCGAGGACGGTTTCATAAACACACGATGCATCTCTGTCCATCACGAAGGCTTAGAATGGAGTAGGTGTCATGATTGGATGATATAGGATGTCATTTTTCCGCATTTGGTCTAATGCACGGACGATGAAGTGGAGCCCTGAGCTCGGTCTTCTCACACTTGACCAGATTCGCTGATAATAAAATATGGCATGAGGCTAGATGACGTATAAATGCAAAAGGAACTCGTGGAGTGGAAAAGAACATAGACTGCATTTGTGCAGTGATGGGAGTCAGTAGCAGGGTGAGGCATAATGATGTGGTTGACCAGCAGGACTACAAAAACTGATTTCACAGCTGGGGAAATCCAATTCCCAGTCTAAATCTCCATAACACAGTGGGAGAGATATTTTGGCAGCAAAGTGATTCCTTCTTATGGTGTAATTATTCTCAACAACACATTCCCTTCTCCTGATTTCAGAGTGTCCGGGATTTACAGGTCAGTTTGGGAATGTTGAACCGTACGCAATGATTTCGGGACATAAAAATTCACGGGCTGCGTGCATCATGCCTGATTATCCTCATTACACTGTGTTCAGATGAAGCCTGGACTCTCCTCATCTTTACACAACCAACACTCAGCTCCCGAGTCAATAGCAAGGGTTCATTAAAACAGAATTTACCTCTGGCCACCTCAGCACATCAGCTCAAACAGAAACACTAATGATCAATAAAGACAGGGAGAGGGCCTTGTCTCAAAGTCTTCAAATATACTACTTTGTCACAGCTGCTGGCGAAAACAAAAGAGAGTAGCAGTAAAATGTCTTTGCACCTGTTTACAACAAATTCTGGACTCGCTAATGTGAATAAGACAGTCACGACAGGACACCATTACAAAGCAGAAAAGGCAATTACCTTAAGTATGTGAGAAATAGCGCATTGCTAAATCACTAGCCATGTCAGGACTGTATTTGAGCAAAACGACAGTGAGTTATATGCGATGATCTAATCCAGGTGTGTCAAACTCAAGGCCCGTGGACCAAATGTGTAAAGTTTCGCCCTTTTTTATCTAAGAGGAACATTGGTTTAGCCCAAATATTTTGGCTCATTTTTATGAATTCTTTAGACAAGCGGTCTCAAACTCAAATAATTTGAGGGCCACCACCCACACTATCATTTTGCCTCGTCAGCTTTCAGTGCTCAATACAAAGGAAAACAAACAAACAAACAAAAAAATCAGTTTCAAATAGATTCTGTGTAAAACTGTGGATCAGGGTTTTGAGAACTATAGGATTTACCATAAAATGTGGAGAATAAATTTATATTAAATTCAACTTTCATGGTGGGGGCCACAAAATATTTTTCCACGGGCTGCTAGTGGCCCACGGGCCATGAGTTTGAGACCCCTGCTTTAGACGCTTGAGGTAGAAAAAATGTGATTGCATTTTTACAAGAAAATTGTCATTAAAATACAAATTTGCTCAAAAAGTTGTTATGATGTTTAACAGGCCTCCATGGACATTATAAGAGACAGAGACAGAGTTTCGTTTGATAATGGGAAAAATTTGCACTGATTATCCCAGAAATCGTTCCAAAAGATTTGGTTAATATGATTGTAAAATTACATTCCATTCCTGATTGCGTGGCAATAAAACAATTTTTCAGAAAAAGAAGAAGAAAGAAAAAGTTTATTTTCCATCGTTCTATAAAAGGTCCAGAAAACTGACCCTCAATTCCTCAAAAAACATATTTTGACAGGAGCAAACAGCAGGAACGACATTATTTCTGGTTTGTTTTCCAGACGTTATTCAGCCGTGTCAGAGTGGATTATAGTAAATAAAATTAGAAAAAAAATAGGAAACTAAAGCTATACTACAGACAACAAATCAACATTTTTCCCCCTGTTCTGTCCATCTTCTCTGACTCCAACTGTCCTCCCTCACTGCATCCATCAATCTCCTCTTTGTCTCCTACCTGGTAGCTCCATCTCTAGGATGATTCTTCCACCAATGTATCCACTGTCCCTCCTCTGAACATGTCCAAACCATCTCTATCTGTCT
>JAFBJS010019992.1:68485-120415 GCA_016785265.1 Paraplagusia blochii | reverse complement strand
GTATGTTGTATATAAGCCCATATATATATATATATATATATATACATATTCATATATGAATATGAACATACCATATATGCATATCCACATGCATACATAAACAAAGTCTACAAACATACACGTGCATCGTGCAGCACATACACTATGTACGCAGAGAAATAAAGTTTCCTTTTGGCTATTACTTACACATGATCCATATCAACTAAAGATTTGAACAATAGAATGGCAAAGATTCCATCATCAATAATGCAAATGTATTCTATTGGGAAATATTTTCTCAGTGAAGACAAGAACAATAAACTCAAAATGGCGCAGAGTCATTGATACACAATACTAATCTTGTATTTCGGTCTGGTAGCAGATAATTATAGGCTGTTTGCACTTGAGAAATCCTTGTGTGCATGGACAGTTAATCCGGGTAGGACATTTTTAAAGGTAGGAAAATATTTCCCAACATCTGAAAATATATATATTTTTAAACAACCTCATTTAAAACTTGTATAATATCTATAATATTCTTTCATTTCCAACCATTTTTGGCACAGCACTCCTCCCACCTGAACCTGTTGAGTGGAATAGGATATGACCGAGGTCGTTTCTTGGGCCACGCATGCTTAGCATCCCACATCCGTTTTCTCACCTTATTTTACTTCGGAGTTGGCATGGCCCAGAACACACGACAACTCGAACCAGCCAGTCCTGGCTGTCTCCCTCTGCCACCTGGTGCCCCTTATGCTGCTTATGTGGATTTTTTCCCGCTAACTCTTTCTGCAAGAACACCCTGCAGTTCCATCTGGGCTTTCAGATGATGGTGGAATAAAGCAATGTTTCAATTTAATGTAAGTATGTCTCTGTGTGCATATTGGCCTGCATCAAAAAACACATTTAATAAAGATTAAGATATTAATAATTATCTATAAATAATATAAATATATATCTATAAATAAAGTGTCAGGAAGATAGCATCTACAGCAGGGGTGACAAACTCAATTTCATCACAGGTAATAATGAAATAATAATAATGAAATCATGAAGTCACAGGCCAAACTCTATATATATATATATATATATATATATATATGTAGAGAGAGAGAGAGAAATTAACTGTACATGTTGACATTAAATTTTTTTTTTTATATGGGAACATTGGATCTGCAACAGCCAAAGCTGCATGTTATCAACACATGGGAAATTGCATTAATTCACACAATAAGATGTGTATAAGAGACAGATATATATATGTAGAGAGAGAGAGAGAAATTAACTGTACATGTTGACATTAAATTTCTTTTTTTATATGGGAACATTGGATCTGCAACAGCCAAAGCTGCATGTTATCAACACATGGGAAATTGCATTAATTCACACATCAGTGGGATTTGTTTTTTATTCTGTCTCTTTGTAGTCTTTCCAGATCATTTTAATGTAAATCTTTCTACACAGAACAAAATGTATGTGCGATAACAAAAATCATGCATTATCAATATAACAAATTCTGACAGTAAATAAGGTCTACATACTGGTGGGCAAACTCTAGTATGCATTTGGTTTCATCTTGCGGGCCAGATATAATTACACTGTGGGCCAGATTTGGCCCCCGGGCCTGAGTTTGACACAGGGTATGTTCTAACAATGAAAACTACCCAACAAGAGGGCAAAAAGAAATCTCCCAAAATGTAGGTTAGTATTTGTGAAAAGGGTGGTAGATAACACACTGTCTGTCTTAATTAATCAATCATCGTGTAATTACACTCTCTCTACAATGGTTGTCATTTTTGTGACGCAGTTAGTTTTGGAAGTCAATCCCAGTCATAGTCATTAACTTATGTCATCAGGAGTCAGAGTGAAAGTGTGTTTTACGTTGACATACCAATGGGAATGTCTTGCAAAGTTGTGATGCTTCCCTGTCAACAAAAGCATGATATGACCCAGTCTTTGACTCCTACCTATTGATAAATAAGAGTTCAGTATCATGTCCACCATCCATGCACTCCATTCTCAAGGTAAAAACCAGGGGTCTCAAACTCAAATAAGTTGAGGGACACCACCCGCACTATCATTTCACTGAAGGGCTGCGTCAGCTTTCACTGTTTAATGCAAAAAAATATTATAAAAAATCAGTTTCCCCTTAGATTCTGTGTAATACAACACTGAACCAGAAGGAGGCCGTGAATCAAGGTTTTGAGAACTCCAGGATTTACCATAAAATGTGGAGAACAAATCTACAAAATATTAACGGGGGCCGCAAATTATCGTTCTATGGGCCACAATTGGCCCACGGGCCACGAGTTTGAGACCCCTGGTAAAAACAGTCAGCTGTGTCTAACCTTGATCATCCTACATAAGAGATTTGACTAAACTGGTTAAAAACTTAAAAAATACTTAAATATTTCTTAGTCTCTTGTGTTTACAACCATTTATCTATGATCTGAAACAATCTTAACAGTGACACATAATCTTGAAACACAACCTGGCTAACTATTAGAACTTTTTTGGGAGGAGTGATGGTGGAAGCGGCTCTATAGGATCTCAGGTTTGAGTCCACCATCACTGCTGCCCACTGTTCACAGAGGTCATTTTTTCGTTGTGTGCAATTAGTCACAATGACAATGAGTTTGCTTTGCTTCTTTTCCTCCAGTTTTCACTCTTTCCTTATCAACCCAGAGCTGAGGAGGAGATTTCATGCCTCATTTAGCAGTAAAATAACAAGTAAGGAGGAGACACATGCTGCCTTAAAAGCCTGTAATTATCAGAGAGCTGTCAGTGTCACGCACTCCATTTTGTTGTTGTTGGGCTTTTAGTTAATGGACAGTTGTTTGTTGAACAGAAACAACGGTGATTAAAAAAAATGGCAGATCAAATCAATAACACAGCTGTTATTAACCATGTGATATTTCTGTATTGGTATTGGTTGTTTTTTTTAGGGCAGTGGTTGGCAAATGGCTAAGGAGGCAGACTGGAGGGTTCCAGGTTTGAATCCGCCAAATGGCCACTGAGCATGGCACCATCTCCATCATCACCACTCACTGCTCCCCGGGTGCCCAAGCTGCAGACTGTTCACTTTGATGATGCACATTTGGTTGTGTTCAGTGGTGTGGATCACAATGTCACAATAACAAGCAATTACACTTTCCTACCTTATCTTATATACCGTCTCTTGATTTGCAAAAGTGTGTGTTTGCTTCCTGCAAAACACACTTTCCTTACACTGAGACTAAAGCCATACTTGGTTGTAAAAGTAAGGGTTACGTTCATTGATTTGGTTTCAAAATAACTGCCAAGACATTAAACTATACATAAAACTATTCTGGTCTAGAACTGATGTGACAGAAAGGACCTCTATTTGAACCCTACACAAGAACAAACCAATGAGGTTATAGTACCGGACATGGTCTTATAACAACGTTAAGACAAGATCTTGTCAATTTTGTTATTTAATCCACTTCTCTATGCCCATCACCATGGTTTGGGGCTGAAAGAACTGAGATATTTTAGATTTAAAGACCGGGTTCATGACATCATATGTCCTCCAGTGTCTACATCAAGAGTCACCAACCTTTTAGAAACCTATAGCCACGCTAAGGGCACCCAGAAATAGGAAGGGCTACTTGTTTACAGACAGAAAATGTTCTCTTCTGACCATCATGATTGCATCATGACTGTGAGGAGCATCTAACCCATCACCAATGTGAACAGTGTGCAGTGGGGACGGTGTCATCTTAAGGGACCTTAATAGTAACCTGGTAGCTGGTGGATTTCAACCCAAGAACCCTTCAGACCCCAAGACTGGTTCCTTGACCACTATGCCACCACAACCACCAAATAATAAGATTATGGGGCCATCATTCTTGTTCTTGCTTTGGACGGTTTGTGTACACTGGTGGTGCTGGTGCAGCATGGTCTTACCAGGGCTGACGGTAAAGTTCCGGCAGGCTTGAAGTCATCAAACACCATCTGCTCATAAAGTCAGAACCAGTACCATTTTGACTCCTTTTAGGACTAGTTTTGCTTTGGTGGACACTCCCCACAGGTACTAGGTAAAACATAGGCGGAACCACATGGCCCAGGGCACCAGGTTGGTCATCCCTGGTCTAAATCTGACCAATGTTGCAGAGGAACTGAATATTCAGATGACATAACCTCAGTACACTGCAGTGGCACTGCATGAAGGACACTTAGCTCAAACTGCTGACCTTTTTTTTGTACGACAAGAACATTTACCACTCTCACACCATGTTGCTTTGTATTTTTGTTTTTGTAATATAGGTTGCTCAGAGTGTTCCGTTACATCACGGAGTCCTGTTTGTCTCGATGCGTCTCGGAGGGTTTGTCCACAACAACAACTCCTCACACTCACGCGCATACAAAACTTGTATAACGGTTTAGGTAACAGTCGGTCGCATGGAGCCAACCATCGGCATCCTCTCATTCACCCGCAGCGGAGTCGTAGTGAGCCGCTCCCGCCTCTCTCACGCCGCCCGCCGGAGGCCGTGGGGTTCCACGTGAAAGCGGTCACACGCTTACGTAAACGGACCGACTGTCTACTCAGCCAATCACAGCCCGGGCCGGTATTCGTCGTGTCCACCCACATAGAGGCTGAACAAATTTGATTGGATAAGCGTGTCGTGACGTAAAGACGTTCAGGTCGAGGAGCTAATAGACACAAAGTTGGAGGCGGGATTTAGGGAAAGGGGGCTGGAAATGAGGTCAGCGCTTCTCGGGCTGGACCAGTCGACAGGCATCCGCCGTGAATGAACTTCAGCTGGGGGAAAGCGGTGGAAGAGACGAGCCTCGGACGACAGTTACCTGCGTATTCAACGGGTGATTATCTGTACCGAAGAACTGCTTCATGAAAGGTTGGTGGTGTTTACCTCGTTTATCCCTAACGCATGTCTGTCTTTTTGTGTGAAAAAATGTACGCGCTGTACAGTAGCGTATATAAGGAGTCACGTACACGGGCAAAAGCGTGGAAGTTGTATAACTGTGTCAGTGAAAGGAAGGGTCATTGACGGTCAAGTTGACCGCAGTGGACCGGCTCCAGATGTAACGGAGTGTTCCGTCAGAGCGTGACGTCCGTACTCGTCTGGCATGTATTCAGAAATACAGTATTTAAAAAAACCTGACTGGGCAGTTACTGTGTTCTCACTGTGCTGAACAGATGACATAAGTCGACATGAAAGACGTCACATTTCTAACTTACATAAATACTCTCCTGCCGCTTCACAAGTTCACATGCCGGACACATTCATTCATTCATTCACAGTCTGCCAGCGTGTACCGGTTAAAGTACGATGGTCACATCCAGTTTTATTGCCCAGACTGTGAGACTACAGTTGATGCATTGGAAGTGGAAACTTTTTTTAATGTAGTGTAGTTTGTTTTCATATAAATGCTTAAAAACAGCCTTCCTTGGATGTGTTTAACACAAGTCAAAAATCTAAACAAGCAAGTAATTACAAAAACCAAATCAGTAATAATGAAAATGGATAATAATAATATCCTTTTTACAGCTTTTCTTCTTCTTGTCATCCAAAGATGATAGTCTGTACCTAAAAGTTGAACCATATCAGGAAGATGTACATTATGAAGCAATGGTTTGAACTAAGAAAAAAAAAAATCTTGGAAAAGTCATGAATAAATACAAGCATTCTAGAATGCTTTTTCACGTTTCTATGTTATCTATTGGTGAAATGCTGACGTTACAAGGAAAAGCCAGAAGGATAATAATAATATTATACATTATAATAGTCCAATGGGGCCACGTCTGGCCCCCGAGCCTTAGTTTGCTGGTTGGTATGGATTTACCAAGATTTAAGGCATTCGTTGTCATATGCACAGTTAGAAATTGTTTTCCTTATGATAAATATACATCAAGAATTTGGTGAGGAAAAAGTTAAAGAAACAGCTGAGTGATGCAAAAAATAAGTATCAAGGATATTGACAGTATTTGCAAATACACATGAGTAGATTGTACAAGTGAATGTCCACTATGTTTCTCTATTCAGATGGGTCTGCATCTGGTAGAGGAACATCCCGCTTCATCTCGATTGTTTATTAATGTGACTTTTTGTTTGTTATTATGTGTAACTGTTGATGGAGAACAACAGGAACACATGGAGAAGTGCTGGTACCTATGTTGTCCATTCTTCTTGCTGCCTACCTGATACTTTAATTCTATTGTTCTTCACAGCTTACAGTGAGTTTAATCCTAGTCTCCTCAAAACTGGAAACACAAGTTACCATGTATGATGCTGCCTGTTTTAATGCTGGGGTTTAAACTGTCCATTCATTCTATTTTATAGCTACCTCTGCATTGTTCCTGAGTTGGTCCCAACTTAAGTGGTTGCCATGGCGATAGACCCATTAAAATGAAAATTATATACAGTCATGGGAATGGTCATTGCATACTGCTCAGAGGAATATACCTCTGACCTCTATGACCTGTTCACTTAGTGAAACGCTATCAAAATATTATCTATCGATATGAATCGAGGTCTCGTGCTACATCATGCACCTTTAAGGCATGTGCAAGATTCAGACTGAATATCTGTGCACCAGATCTTTACACATGAGCATACGGGCTGCGTGACTGCGTTGGCAACAGGGCAAGATATTTCCTCTTTTTCTGTGTGTCTCTGAAGGGAGGAGAAATGCAGCTGACGCACATTACTCGGGGATAAGTCTGCAAAGCTAATGGTGCACGGACACATTTCTCCTCCCACCGATTTGGTTCGAGTGTAGGCAACTGTAGATACTGGTTCCCACTTGGTTTCAGTCAGACCTTATTTAGGGAGCCCTCAGAATGGAGCAGGATGTCCTGATGTGTTTTTTTTTTTTTCCTCTCACTGAAAAGACGTCAGAATGTTTTTCCTCATCTATAGTACAGTACGGCATCTGAACTTGAGGTTCGCTACTGTGAAATTACAAGTACAGCATGTGCTGTGCCGTCTACAACTCAACCACCACAGCTATTTAATATATTATTGAGCGTAGATGTAGGTCAGCTTGAAGATTCTTAAATAACCTTTTTCTTGTCTTACGCAGAGAGAAAATCTTGCATACTCTTGCACATAATCTTGGTTTTTAAGTCCTTTAACTTGTGTTTGTCCAGCAGTGTTGGGTGTCAAAATATGCAGGAAATATCAAGATACTGTAATGTGCTGAAGTTTTCACTTCAGCACAGCCGGACTGTGGATCAGGGTTTTGAGAACTATAGGATTTTTCCATAAAATGTGGAAAATATCTATAGAATAGTATAATATAAATTCAACTTTCACATCAAGGTGGCGGCCGCAAAATATCGTTCCACAGGCCTGAAATGGCCCGCGTGCCGTGAGTTTGAGACCCCTGATCTGGCATGAAGATGTTTGTATTGCTCTCACCAGTGTGTGTCCGCAACTGTGACTTTATTGCACCTCTGTCCTGAGGTGCAAGATAAACAGAATGATCATGTCAGACGTTTTTGTGCCTTATAACTGTAAATGTTCCAGTCATTGACAAAACGCCCCCTTAAATTAACTTGTGTATTGCCATGTGCAACAAACACTCATCTTAATTTGAAATAATCGGCTTCTTTGATTGGTCGCCACACTTACAGGACGATTCAGG
This sequence comes from Paraplagusia blochii, assembly GCA_016785265.1. NCBI lineage: Eukaryota > Metazoa > Chordata > Actinopteri > Pleuronectiformes > Cynoglossidae > Paraplagusia > Paraplagusia blochii. Next base: position 112,807 of record JAFBJS010019992.1, on the reverse strand, counting down.
GCCCAAAGAACATCACTCTCTTGGTTGATGGGTTGGTAAAGATGATGTAATATGTGCTGAACCACGATTTAAAGATGCATTTTGAACCGTCTCAATAAGTCATTTCCACTGTCTAAAACTCCTTGTTGCAGACATCACTTTCTTTTGATTAAAGCTCATTCATCAAACTAGTATTAACTGTTTGTATTACACTTAACACTCTGTCCTTATTGCCCAAAACAGAGCAGAAACCAGTGGTAATTTGTTTTAGGTAATTTCCACCTGTCCGGTAAATCACTGTTCATCTTCGTTAAATTGACCGTAAGTACTGGTCCAAAAACAATCAGATTTTTATAAGGATGCAACCTTGATTGCATCCTTAGCGCTGATGGAGCAAAGTCTGAGTGGACCATTTGAGAACAACAACAATAAAGTAACCTCGTGTTCCCTCAAGCCAAGACTGAATCTTTAGTTTGTGTTAAAACAATAGCTGAGGCATAATGTTTGTCACCTGTGGTTGTGTTGTTTGTCATCTTCCCCTGTGAGACACCTGTTCTGAGATTCACTCTGTGTTGTTAGGAGTTATTTGCCTCGCTGCTGACCTTCATGTACAGTATTTTCCCTCAGAGGAGACTGTGTGTGAGTTTTGCATGCGTAAATGTGTCAGGGCCTTTGGATCTTGTATGCAAATATTTTGACAGTTGGTGAATGGCTCCATAAATTCCATAGTTTGTAACTTAAACTGATTTATTTTGACACGGCAGAGTGAAATTATGTGAAAAATCTTAAATTCTAAGATTCTTTTAGCTTTTTTTGACACCCTCTATTGGGGAAATGTGGGCATTGCAGAGAAAAGCCATTAGTAAAATGATAATATAAACTATAAATATAATTGGTGGGCCAGATTAAAATGTAAACGGGCCATATCCGGCCCCCAGGCCAGATTTTGCATGGGTCTGATCTTGATGGTTTTCTTAACTATCAAATCCTACCTCTTAGAGCCAAAAACAACAGTAACATGTCTTAGTCTACCACCCTTCCAGTGGTCATCAAGGTCCATCAGACACAGACTAAACCTGGATGTTTGACTGCATTAATGGTATGAACACAGCCTGGTCTAATTCTTCTTCTACCAGTGTCAAAAATGTGATATAGTTCAGCACCAAGCCCCCGATTGCCCTTTCTGGAACACAGTGTATCAAGTACTGCAGTGTTTCGAGGGGTTGTCAAGTTCAGTCATTTCTTTTTTTTTTGTTGTGCGTGTTGTTTTGTTCACGTCAATGTTAAATGGTAAAGGAGATTACTCATCGAAATACTCCCTCATTCTCAATGATGCGTGGTACCTACAGTGAAGTGGAGCAGAGGCAATTTTCTCTCTGTGTCTGGACTCAGCTGATAAAAAAAAAAAAAAAATTCTCCTTAGAACTGCTGGAGTGGATGAAACTGAGAGTTTCCTAGAGTTACCTATCTTCTCTTCACTCCCCTCACCCTTGTCTCACTTCATCTGTCTCTCTGTTTGTGTCCATCTATCATATTAAAGTGACTGCAGCAGTGATTGGTTTAATGATATAAAGTTAACACAGGGTCAGATGGGTTGGCCAGTAAGATTCAGCTTTGGACTTGATCTTTGGGTAATGGTGCAGCTCCTGCCAAAAAAAAAATCCACTCAGTATTTGTCCCTCAGGACAACATATTGTACTTTTGAGGACTTGTGGACTTAGCAGAGTTTTAAGGTTTAAGAAAGACACATTTCCCCCGTGACATCCCAGTTCGCACCAGCGTCATTATAGATCCTACTTAGATCATAATCCATCTCTCTTGATAAGCAAATATGTTCATGAAGTCCCCACTAACTGCCACCTGGTGGCCGTCTAGATGAGTTTAATGATTAATGGACACATTTAACTGCCTTCACCTTGCTGTACAGGCTTGACCGGACCATGAACTATGTTTCCACTGATCAGTTGTATCAGACAGAGGCTGCAGAAACATTGCAATAGTAAGTCAATATGTTTAAGTGCATTTTTTTGACACATCTGTGTCATGTAATGTAATTCAAATGGTTTATTTTGTGCCAATGCACAACAACCAGAAAGCATAGTTTGCTGGTATTATAAGGTATAATCACTCAGTGTAATCACACTCTGTTTACCTGCATTGCTTATTTGTACCAACACCCTGTTAATGAACCATTTAGCGCTGTGACACTGGAGGTATAATCTACGTCACAATTGATCTCGCTTGAATAGGCCTGGCTGGTGAGGCTTAGCTAAACAAACACATTCACATCATAGTGGAGCTCAAGTAAAGCGTTTCATTGGCTCAGGACTGGTGCACCTTCAAATACAAAACTTTCCATTGCACCGTAGGTGTAGCGCCAGCATCAAGTGGAGTTAACTTTGGAAGAGAGCCAGAGGTTGAACAAGGACACTGCCTGGAGCTCACGTGACCCAGCAGTTTGCCCCGACACATAATCAGTGTCTTCAGCAGTTTAACAGTCCAGTGTGTTGGGTTTCGTCCTGACATTTGTCCAAGATTGCAAAGGGTGTTGAGTCCTGTAGACCCTTGTCGCCTGTGGTTGCGCACATTTGAACGTTCTTGAGTTAAAGGTTTTCACGGACTTTTGTTTTTTAAAGTTTTTATAAGTGGCTCACCTTAGTTTTAAAAGTAAATTGTACTTTAATGATTAGGACAAAAACTCTTCCCTTCTGCTCCAGTCTTTTTCTGTGTGTCTGTTTTTTCCTCTTCTCATTATAATTTTTTGCAGTTCAACATTCATTGTCCAATTATCTTATTTTTTTAATTGGGTGCCATTATGTTAGTGGTTAGAGCAGATCTGGTTTCTGGTAACCTTTCAAAAGTCTGACTTCTTGAATGTGCAACTGGTGCACACTCTCCTTCACCTTCAGCAGGGTGTAGAATATAGAGTTCTAACACAGTACTTACTGGAGGCCACTGAGAACGGCTCTTCCTGTGGCTGTCGCTCTGTCGTGGCATTTAGATAAATGTCGACATTTTTGAGAAAATAATCCCTTAAAAGGTTGAAAAGCTCACAGTCCAGTCCTGCTGCTGTTCGAAAGGCCACGCTGTATACCAATAAACTGTACCGTCCACTGTACTTCAGAGGGTCCACTGCAGGGGTCTGCAGAGGTCCAAGGTTGACCTCTACATGTCCTCTGATACTGTAGCAGACAAAGTCACAAAAGTCCCTTTGGGACCTGGAGGTTGGACCTGTTGTGGATTTATCTGTGATGTAATGTTGCATATTTACAAATGGTCAATTCATGCATTTGGTCTAACATCATATAACATATATCACTATGAAAACCATATGTCTGATTAAGTTATTAACTGATTTATTATGCATTAAAAAAGCTAGAAAACCTGTCAAATAATCTTTAAACATTGCAGTAATAAAATGTATTTTAAGGCAGAGTTTATATAATATATTCGTATATATTTATTCAGACTTTTTTCCAAAAGATGTGATTGTCCAAATAAATGTAAAGTAATAACTTTGTCTATTAGTAGATAACAACATTGTTTACATAAATGGCAAGGGACAAAATTTGCGAGTGGATGTGTTGGGGTAAGATAGGTGGAGTGTTTGTGTGAACAGAGTTAAATGACATATTATAGTCATATAATGTCATATATAACAGCCTAAATGAGAGGAGTATAATCACAATACAAAACAATTGTATGATTTGGTCATAGTTTGGCAGGACAGATCACAACTGGAGGGTTATTTTATCAGATTTTCTAAAACTTAGATCATACTCTGTTCTGAATATGAAATGATGATTTACACACACTTTGCATCTGTCTCAACAGATCAACCCACTTGACTTCTCTTTCCCTGTGACAACATCCTTGTTGAAGATGGGCTGATCCTGTCCTCTCATTGTCCCAATAACTCACCTGTAAAAACCAGAGCGGCACGTTTTCCTGATGTCAGAAGACTCCAGCTCCAAGCCTTATCACTTTCAAATTCTGGAGGGCCAGGATGAAGCTGCAGGGTGCAGGGCATCCACCTCCTGCAGCTCCATGCCGAGGGGCGCCGCGGGGTGCAGCTCCATGGCACAACTGCACCGTATGGGTGGTTACAACCAAGGCGGCCCCGAGCTAGGCCTTCCCTCTGACGGCAGCGACAGCAGTGGCCAGGAGCGCCCCGCTACGTCGCACAGCCATCGCAAGAACGCCCGCTCCCGCTCACTTCAGGAGGAAGACGTGGAGATGAAGAGCAGCGGGTCCAGCGGAAGCGGGACCGAATCACATGGAAATGAGAGTCATGGCAATGAGAGCCATGGTAATGAGAGCAACGGCCATGAGTCCATGGGTAGCTCCAACAGCAACAGCAAAGACTCTGCTCTGCTGGAATCATCAGGCAGTAACAAAAGGTAGTTGGTCAGACATTATCACATTATGAATAACACGCTATTCACAAACACAAGCAGCCGTGCTCCCATTTGATGAAGATTACCTTTACGTCACACCACAGCCAGTTGCTTTTGATATGTTAGGCAAACTGGACTAATGTCCGAGTGCGTGGGCGCTCTGTGTTTTCCGGAAATGCAGTGTAACCCTGGTAGAAACCACTTCACCACGTTTGTCATCCATGAGAGGCCTATTGAAAAATGAAATATAAATATGGAAAAGCTTTTGGAATTGTAATTTCTGCTTCCGCCGTGAGTGTCTGTGGAATATGTGAAACTTTGTACGTCTTCAGGTTTTAAACTAATTTAATTTAGTTATTTGATTGAGCAGACTGATAATTATAATTATATATCAATAATACATTTTATATATGTTCACAATGGGCAGAAAATTAGTTTCAGTCATGTCTGTCATATAAAACTGTATTAAATTTTTAAATAATTTTAATGTGAAAAAACACACATTGACCCACATACAAATACATATTAGAAATATATAAGCTGTAATTAATAGCACAGCCATCACAGCTACTTGACTCTCGTAAAGAACGCTGGTTTATTTTCGTCTCCAGTCCTGTGTCCCCCATAGCGAACCGTCTTGTCAAGGATTGCTGGGTTTCTGGTCTCAAGGAATCGTTTTATTTGGTGTGATGTTATTTTCACCCTCGTGCTGTACGTTCCGCCACACTTTGCAGTGGAACCAGCATGAAATATTCCTTAATATTTGCTGAAATTATTTATTTCAAAAGCAAAAGCTTTCGAACTAAATGTTTTTACTAGCTAAAAAACACAGTAAAGGATTTAGCCCTAACAACCATGGACGTCCCAGCCTGTCCACATGACAGCGTCATGTTAAAAGCTTTAGATAAGAAAAGCAAATCAAAAGCAGTGATTTTTGTTTCCCTGTTTGAAGCTGAAAAAGCTCCCAGTCGTCAGGAAGCTGAAGCCTGGCTTCCTTCTCATACCAGATGGGTTGGATCATACTCTCCAACTCCCTGTTATTACCATAGCAACCCTGTGTTTGTCTCTGTTTGGTTCTGGGCGGAGGAACAGAGTTGCATGCTTTCGTCTTTAATTTTTTTTTTTTTCAGCCTTTCCTCCCAGTCTCTTTAACCTCTTCCTCTCTATACTGTACCGCAGTCTAACGAACGCCAACCTTCCCCTCCCACTTCTGATGTCAAAAGTCTGTCTACCAACCCTTGTCTGTCCTCAGATGAACCTATTTTTTCCTCTCAACCAGTTGTGCGAACCACTCCTGCAAGGACAAACCTTACCTTCACTCGACTTTTTTTTTAACTTCCACCCTACTACAACCTCATTTATGTCGCCTTTTTTTTGTTGAACTGTCTCATGGCTGTTTCCTTAAAAGTCAAACGATAAATACAGTTTAGTAAACGTAAAAACAGGAGCAGGAATGATCCTTAGAACTTTTTTCATTTTTTATGATCAGAAAAGAAAGAGATAAAAAGAGGAACAGTGTTTTGCCTTTTCAGTATTTTTACAAAATTATTGATTTATTTCTTTAATCCATAATGTTCTGGCTGCAACTGGTGGCTATAACAATTGAACTTTGAACTTTGAAATTGACAAAGGGCAAGAAGCTGAACATGATAATTGATGTTAATGATAAAATGAATGTGAAATCATAGGTCCAAAGAGTTCACAGTCATTTTAAGTGGTTCAATTGTTTTCTTAATTGTTTAAAAGTATTAAGTAATTAAGTATTACTAATTGTATGACTCAACAATAAAAATATCTTGATTTACATTCAATAAAGTCCGGTAATTTACATATAACTATTTGGGTCACAAAGGTTCTTGATTTTTAAGATTGTGAACCAGAAAAAAAAAACATTTTTAGAGACACTAGTCTACTGTACAGTATTTTTGTTTATACAGAAAAACTCTTTTTTTATTTTTGTTATTGGATTTGCTTTGGCCCAGAGGGAATGTCTCTATTATTGGTTTGAAACTCCAGGGTTTATCTGCTGGGCAAAATTGAATCCCAGTTAGGACCTTGGCTTCCAGTAGGCTCACCACCCATAAAAAGGAACAGTGTTGTGCAATGTGTTTTGGGTCGTGGCGACTGCTGGTACCAGCTAAGCAGGTGATAATGGATGGTTGTATTTTTATTTTCATGGTCTTCTTCGCCTGTTTGTCTTCTTTCCCCTTGGCTGTTTCTTTGAAACATCACTACCTTCCACCTGGGCGGTCGTTGCGACAGCCTCTTGATGACGCCTGTCTCCATCTGAAATCCAAGGGTTCCCTGTCTTCAACTCACTGTTCTTGTGTCCTTGATATTTTTAGATCACTTCAGGATCTGTCTTTGTTTCCTCTACACTGTCCCAAAGAAAGAAGGAGAGAAAGAAGAAGAAGAGAGTGATAATGATTACTATATTTGAGAAAAAAGCTTATGTAATGCTGTATTTATAGTAGCCCAGTACTAGAAGACCCAGTAAGCCTCTTACTTACCTCTTACCTTCATTTATTAGTGCACCAACAGTAGGTCACACACACTAAAGCACATAGAGCTTATTATATTTGTCACCTAACTTCACTAAATGATTGATGATAAATTAAAAAAAAAATATATATAAATGCGTGTAACAATTCCCCAAAATGTTACCAGGATGACCTAATTACACAAAATGGATGGAAAGCCCAGCAAAAGGACCAAAGTTATATTATTTATTTTTCTCAATATTATTTCAATCACTTTTCTGTTCTATAACTTTATCCTTTTTTTATTTTATTTAGTTATTTCAGATTTTTTTAAATATATATTTCAGAAACTTTTCTAAAATTGACCGCAGGGATTTATAAAGTACTAAAGAAAAAACTTTTTCATCAGGTCTGTGACCCCAAAAGTGACCCCACATGGAGCTCCTACCCCTTGAAGTTTAATATATATACATCCAGAAAGCTATGTGTCACTAACCAGGTATTTTCACTTATGTACACCTTTAGCAGTAGAGACAGAGACAAATTTCTCTGTCCTCTAACAGTTTTTTTTTTCCATGACCGTCTTTCTAATCCTGATAGTCCTACGATTACCGTGTTAAATATCCCGATGAGGACTAATTGTGTTTAGCCTAAATCTGGCCGTTGGAGACTGAGCTTGGTGGAATTAGTTACCTGTCCCAGCTTGGAGAGGCTATTTCTGATGATACCTTCTATTCCTGGCCCAGAGTCAGGGATATTCCTGGACTTAGACAGCTGTTAATCGTCTCCAGTTAAGTCTCTGGCATTAATTCAGTAACCTATACTCGCCACTGTTCAGTGGAGCACAATCAAACACAGACAGTTGTGTTTTTATCAGATATGACTGCACAGATGTTAAGACGATGTACAACTGAGCTGTTGATAAAGTTGGGGCCGGCACTGATGGATAAGGTGTTGTCAACATATGAAGCAAATTTTTGGGGTCCATGGTTTCCACAAACCTTGAGACAATTCACTTTTATTTTAATATTTTATTTACTTTTCTTTTGTTTTTGGCAGCGTGCACCATTGACCTTATTTCCATCTCCCTTATCTTGTACTTGTCAGAACACATGTTGCTTAATCCAGTTTCAACCAGACTGTCCCTGCCCTGTCTGTGCTTTACTCTCCCTGTCCTCGTGCCACATTTCTTGGACTTTGATATGTCTCGGTGTTTGCAAATGTCCATCATTAAATTCCCCTCTGGTTTGCAAAGGTTATTGTCACTGTGTTTTGTGTAGTGCAGTGTAGCGCCACAGACCACAACCACGAATACTAATAGTTAACATGTTTATACCAGTAAAAACTTTATTTTCTAGCTACAAACCAATTCTATGGTCAGCTGTTTAGCGGTTATTTTTCTAACCTTTTCCAATCAAATCAAGAAGCCATTGATAAAGAACCACTTTGTAATGTTTACCAAAAGTGGAAACTCTATTTTTTTTGCTATTAAGATTTTGTGCGGTTGTGTTGTGATACCATTCAAAACATACAGTAGCTGTGTCTTTCTAGCTTGAGTACTACTCCAGGTCCTCAGGGAGGTGAGAGTGACCTGAAATCACAAGTGTGGTTTCTTTTCTTGGCTTCTCACTACATAAGAAGCAAATCTCCAGACACTCTTCAATCTTTTTCACAAAGGCAGAGTCTTTTTTCAACCGGCACTAATGAAAGCCCACATTCTGAAGATCTCCCTGCAATGGCTTTGTGTTTCTGCTCTCAAACCAGCTTATTAGCTTGTTTAGAACAGTGTGTTTCTTAGAGAGGTGAGAAAAAAAACACAGTCAGAAATTATCCTGTCTGCCTGTCTGTCTGTCTGTCTGTCTTCAGAATGAGGTTTTCCTTCATTCTGTCTCTTGCAGGTGGTTGAACTGTCTTTTTATTCATGTAATATATTTTGGACTTCTCACCCACAGCTCCAACTCCCACAGTCCTTCACCTCCCGGAAGTTCCAACGCTTTCAGTCTGCTGAGTTCAGAGCAGGACAATCCCTCCACCAGCGGCTGCAGGTAAGTGCTATTCCTACATAGCGCCCCCTAGAGGATACGTGCCATCTATACATCCATCTATCCATATGGTTGAAATTCAGTGACCTGAGTAAATACACTAGCCTTACAATTAATTTCTAAAAATATAGACGCATATGAACAATATTGATCATTATTAAATATATGTTGAATATTGCAATATTGCAATTTAGAAACCTGAACCCCAGCTTCTTTGGTTCAGGTCCCTGGCTAACAGGGTTTAATGATTAGGTCAAAACACTTGAGGCAGTTCTTTATTTTAAATTACATTTTTCGTCATGGTCTATTGTCATGTATTATTCTTGCTCAAGTCTCTGACGTTGCTCCTGTGTTGTTGTCATTTGTGGAACCTGCAGTAGTCAGGAGTCTGCCAAGGCCAAGACGCAGAAGGAGGTGATCAAAACGCTGAAAGAGCTGAAGCTTCACCTGCCCGCTGAGAAGAGACACAATAACAAGTCGTCAACTTTAAACACCCTTAAGTATGCCCTGCGCTGTGTCAAACAGGTGGAAGGTAGGGAGAATTCATCATCACCCATTCTGTTTGTGTGACTCTTCTACTGCCATCTTGACAAGGCCGTCATCTCATTTTAGATTTTACTACAGCTACTGTACAACCACGCTTCTTTTTCGTCATCATTGTCTACATTTTGCCACTTATGTAGTAAAAAATTATGACTGCTTGTAAATTGTTTTGTGGTGATCAGGCAATATTGTGTCCCAGAATTGGACACTGTGGGACAAGTCAAGAGTAAAAAGGTGGAGCATCTGTTGAGCTTAGATAAATGTATAAATCTAATCTAAAATGCTTAATGTCTAATAGCTTTCCTGACGTCACCTACTGGAGAACTGCAGGAATTGCAGTAAAAAGCCACATTAAAGGCTTATGGGCCACATTAAAGAGCTCAACGGGCTGCAACCAGCCCCCAGGCCTTAGTTTGCCTCCTCTATACCAACACTGTAGCCGTAATGTTTTTAAAGAGATGCAGAGCCACAGCACCAAGCGAATGTGGATGACAGGAGAATCTGAAACAGGTTGTTAACATCTTCAACCCCAATTAGACTGAGGATAAAGGTTAAAAAAAGATAACAGATCAATCTAAGGACATGTTATGGACACGTAATGTCATTTCAGCATCTTCTGGGCTTGGGTTGCTCTAACCTTGAATGTTACAGAAACCTAAATAGAGTTAAATGAATTTGTCAGTGCAGAGGAACACCTGACATCTGTGCTGCTGTAACTAGAAACTGTGATTCAGGTGTCATTGTCACCTGGTGTCTGTTCATAAGAGACTATGACTCACAGGAAAAGGTTTGGCTATAAGTGGAGGAGAAGAGAAAAAAAACTGCCTCTTACAATTCATTTAATTAAACTGGGAGAAAAGATAGGGGACAATCTCCAGTCACTATGATACATAAATGTGTGCAAGGGTGCAGTGGCAGTAATGAACCTCTAGAGCACAGCTGTGTTGTTAAGAAAAACAATCTTTTGGTGAAAAAGAGTGACACGCTGAGCGGATAAAAGGTCAATAAACTCTGTGTCTGTCCCTTTTTTGCAGCCAATGAGGAGTATTATCAGCTTCTCATGATCAATGACAGCCAGCCCTCAGGCCTGGACGTGTCTTCTTACACCATAGAGGAAATAGACAGCATCACATCAGAGTACACCCTCAAAAACAATGTGAGTAACAACGCTGTAAGTTCTTCTTAATACTCCACCAACACTCAATGCTCTGACAGGAGACGGGACTTTAAACCTAACTGTCCGTTCGTCTCTTCGCTGTGCAGGACATCTTCGCCGTGGCCGTGTCTCTCATCACGGGGAGAATCGTCTACATTTCTGACCAGGCGGCCTCCATTCTCAACTGCAAGAGAGACGTGTTCAAGAACACCAAATTTGTAGAGTTCCTGACGCCGCAGGACGTCAGTGTGTTTTACAGTTTTACCACGCCTTACAGACTGCCCTCTTGGAGCATGTGCACTGGAGCAGGTAGGGACGCCTGTCCTCCCTCTGGTGATTGTCTTTACTCAAACCGACCGACTTAAGAATGTAGATTTTGCTGTTGATCTTCAGTTGAGTCGATGCAGTACACTCAGAACAACCTCTGCAGGATCTGTACATGACATTTACGTAATATTTTTTTTTCATTTGTCACACTTTTTGTATAGTTTGTCTTCATGACAACGAGTTGAAAAGTTTAAAGTGAAGGAGGTTTAACCACAGATCTTGGAAATGCGTCACTGAAGCCACAGCTGCTGCAGTGTCAGCAGGTTTAAGGTGGCCTGACCTCGTTCATATACATGATCACCTATGCCTGCGTCTGCTAAGCTATACGGTAAAGATTGAGGCGCCTCTAAGGTCTAAGGTCAGCTCTGTGCCTGCACAGATGACAACACTTTTTCTTTCCCTGTTATTCCCTGAACATAGTGACCACAGGTGCAAGGAAAGATAAGCCTAATGGAACTTTCTTTTTTTTTTGTGATAAACCTCTTTCTGATGGTCACAGAGATTCCCAGCATCCAAACCGATACTGACCAGAAACACAGATTATCATCAGATTATTCCCCGTGAAAATTGACTTTAGTTTCTTTTAGGGTACCACTTACTTTGATGGAAAAAAAATGAAAAACTGATTGTTTCTGAGAGCTAAAAATTCTTATCCAGCATACTGCTGTCTCGTGTTACCCATGAATTTAAATATGTGCTGCCTTTTTTTTTCCAGAATCATCTCCGCCCGACTGTGTGCAGGAGAAATCCTTCTTTTGTCGAATCAGGTGAGTGGGCGTGGGTTCAAACACGTTGCCGGGCCATCTGCTGCCCTCTCTTGTTTGTGGGTTTTATTCATGGCAAAGATTCCACTCCAGATGGGTTTTCAATTAGTGTGTGACGTCACGGGCGCGTGCACTGCAGTGGAGAGCTGCTTCGACCGCTTTTCATTTTATTTCAGCAGGAAGGAAACTGCGTCACTGAATAAACGGTGTTTATTAGACATCAACGTGGCATTTTTCAACATTGTGCGCCCCACACTGGGTAAACAGGGACTGGAGGAAAGATGACCATACTGCGCCCCCATGTGGTCAAGATCCTCATTAGGTTTTTAATCAGTCGCAGATTTTCTGAGTTGTGCTCATTTTGAGCTGGCAAACTCAATTTAGCAACCACATGACTAGGAATGAGGTCATTAGAGGGAGAAGACGGACAGGGAGGTTTGGAGAAAAAGCCAGTCCGGTTTGGACATGTTCAGAGGAGGAGACAAAGAGGAGATTGATGGATGCAGTGAGGGAGGACATGGTGGTAGTTGGAGTCAGAGTAGAAGATACAGAGGACAGGGAGAGATGGAAAAGGATGATTGACTGTGGCAAACCCTGAAAAAATGGATAAGCCAATTAAGAATATATTTAATTTACAAACAAGTTGAGAAACTTCCTAAAAATGTAATTCTATGTGACATCTGTTATCTGATAATCATCATGAATTCTGATTCTTCCCAGGATGAATTTCTTTTACGTATAACAATAAAAGAAATCAACAATTAGAATTGTTTGATTTGATGCTGATTCTAAAACTATGTACAATATAATCCTTATATAAATTTTTGAGGCCTTTTTCTTTCTTTTTCTTCCTAAAACACAGTGGTGGTAAAGAGTGCGAGGGTGACATGCAGTACTATCCATTCCGTATGACACCCTATTTGATGAAAGTCCAGGATACGGTTCATGCAGAAGATCAGTTCTGCTGCCTCCTGCTGGCCGAGAGGGTTCACTCCGGTTACGAAGGTAAATAATGTCGTCGTTAATATTAACCCTATACCAGACCTGGACAAGCTACGGCTCCAGGGCCAGATGTGGCCCGCCGAAAATGCTCATATTAAACTATTAAATTATTTTATCTATACATTTCCGCCTTTTCCTCGTTATGCTTGCATTTCCCCATTAGATAGTAAAAAATGGCCTTAGAGCCTTTTACTTTTACATGTCATTTATATTAGTTCACACAAATGCTACAACCATCTGACAACCATAAAATCACAAATAGATAAATCACCTATTAATTACATAAATTCAAAGATACAATGATAAAACCAAAGGTTCTGACAATAACATAAATGTAATTATCGTTTGTTTATTGTTCCATGTAGCGCCCAGAATTCCAACAGACAAGCGGATTTTCACCACCACACACACTCCAACTTGTGTGTTCCAGGATGTGGATGAACGGTAAGGCCTTACCTGGATACACTGATGGTGGAGACAGTGCACAGCAGACAAACTAATGTAGATAACGTGTGTTTGCTTCATATCAGGGCGGTGCCTCTGCTGGGCTACCTCCCTCAGGATTTGATTGGAACTCAAGTGCTCCTTCACCTTCATCCCAATGACAGACCCATCATGTTGGCCATCCACAGGAAGAGTGAGTACATGAGGACGATGAGTGGGGTGATTTTCTGTGAAAAATATTCTAATAATGGTCCTGTGTCTCTGTGTGCAGTTCATCAGTACGCCGGACAACCGTTTGATCACTCGTCGGTTCGATTCTGTGCACGGAATGGAGAGTACATCATCCTGGACACCAGCTGGTCCAGTTTTGTCAACCCCTGGAGCCGCAAAGTCTCGTTCGTCATTGGGAGACACAAAGTCCGCATGTCAGTGGTGTTCTGTTGACATCTCAGGACAAAACCTACAACTTAAAATGTGTCTTAACTTACTTTTGTTTTTTGCATTATGTCCTAACAGGGGTCCTGTCAATGAAGACGTTTTCATGGCTCCAAACTCTTCTATCTGCGAGATGAAGACCATGGACTCTGATATCCAGGAGATAACTGAACAGATCCACCGGCTCTTGCTACAGGTCTGATAGAACGTATAGTCAAATTAAAAGCTAACCTGCAATTATACTTAATATATGTAATTTTCTAACTCTATCCTGTGTCCTTTCTGTCTCTGTCCTTCTTTAGCCTGTTCATAACAGTGGGTCCAGCGGGTATGGTAGTCTCAACAGCAATGACCAGCTCTTGGGAATGTCCTCCTCTACTGAGAGCTCTGGCAAGGGCAAGATGAAGAGGGAGGAGGAAAAGCTGAGCAGCCAGACCAGACCTGTAAGTCGAGTTGAGTTTCATTGCCCTCTAGTGGTCACAGTTGTACATGATTTTTACATTAGGTCACAACAAATGGTTTTGTTTTTGTATCGCAGCGAACATTTCAGGAGATCTGCAAAGGCATTCACCTGCAGAAGAGCCAGGAACAGCAGACCCTGAAACAAGACCACAAGAAAAGTCTCAGCAGTAAGTGGTCCTGTAGTAGAATCACTGTCAAGAACCATCATGTAAACATCGTGTCCCACTGACAACGGCATTCTTCCTAGTAGAGTCCGTACAGAGAGGCTCAACAGTGGTTCGACTCAAAGACTCGGCGGCACCTCTGAACTGGATGACAGGAGAGGACAGTCAGGCGTCATTCCAGGAGGATCTGACCTTCAATGATCAGACTGTCTACTCCTATCAGCAGATCAGCTGTTTGGACAGTGTCATCAGGTATAGAGTGGACAACGCTGAAAGGAATATAAGTCTGGAATATTCCAGGAGGAATTAATAAAATGTGGATGAATCTTCTTTCTGCACTGCTCTAAAACATTTTACCCAACAAAGGAATTATATTTACGAATAGCTTTTTAAACACAAATACAAGATTTTATTGAATTATCACCATTGATTTCAGTAAGCATGGGCAAATATTTTTGACTTATATTAGACACTGGGGCCAAGTTAGGAGCAGATAGATCAAAGGTTTTTGTGAAATGGGGTAAATGACATAAAAAGTCATGCATAAAGGTTTAAATGCTAAAATCCACTTAACCTTATCAATGCCACCTGTAGATAAAATGTGGGCATTGCAGAGAAAAGGCAAAAGTATAAACACAATTATAACCAATTATATATTTAGACAAGTTTGGGCCAAACTATACAAAGCAGAAGGGGCCGCATCTGGCCCCCGGGCCTTAGTTTGCCCATGCCTAGATGAGAGTACATTATTCCCTATGTTGTAAATATGAGATAGTTTGCTTAATTCCATGCATAAGTCACAAAAATGTAATGCTAAATCTCACCAGTGTTCTGTATTTCATTCCTCCAGATATTTGGAGAGCTGTAACGTCCCCATCACCATAAAGAGAAAGTGCCAGTCGTCCTCTAACTCAGATGAGGAAAAGCAGAAAGGATCCAACGTGGTGCAGTCTGAAGGTTTGGCACTGATTTCTTCTACACTAATTCCTATTACATGACACCATATGAGTTGCTTTGTTCCTCCTTCAACTGGGTGACAGGTTAAACATCTCTACGACCAAGGCTGCACACACACTGCTTGGATTTGGATTTGTCAGAACCTTTGTCTGAATGACTTACTTTTGTGTTCTCTTTGGCAGAGCCGATCTTGTTAAAGGATCAGTCTGGTGTGTCCGCTTTGGATGATAGAGACAAAAAGTCCAGCGATGCTGCCACAGCGGTGGTGGGCACTCAGCTGCCCCTGCCCGTACCTAACAAACCCGAAAGTGTGGTATCCATAACCAGTCAGTGTAGCTACAGTAGCACCATAGTGCACGTGGGGGACAAGAAACCTCAACCGGAGTCAGGTACATAATATTAAAAAAAAGACTTCACTTCCTAACACAAGTGTGAGCAATTAGCACAGCTGTGCTAACATTGAGCTTTAATCTTTATAGATTTGACACAGACATTTATTTATAAAACTGAGCTTCATCCATGAGAATGTGTGGTCATGCACATTGAGATATCCAAAAAAGTATGACAATCCTCTGAGCATGTCTCCTCAGGAGTGGAAAGTTCTAACCCTATAGTTAGACCCCAGACCCCAGGTCAATGAGTTCCATTTGAAAGTCACTTGTTGCATTCTTCATATTGCATTTCAAGAGTGAAGAAACCAAATCCACGTTCACCCTGAAGTTTGTTTAATCCGTAATCTTGAAATTGTCTTGAGAAATTGCAGTGTTGTGCTTCTAAAATGGTTGATTACTTGTACTACAGATCTTGAGGCCTCCTTTGGTGGTGGCAAATAGATTAGAATTTTGTTCTTCCCACAGAAATCCCAAATGTGGTTTAAGCTGAACCACCATGTTCACTCAAATGCAAGATGCAACAAATTGCCTGTTATTTAAAACTCTCTCTTTATCAGTTTGTCAGTTACAGCATTAACATTTTCCCCAACAGAATTGGACAACTGTCTTTTGTCACACCTGTCAGTTTGTCCCGTTTCTCATTTCCTAAATTTCTAGAGATACATTCATACATCTATTTATATGTATCTCTGTATATTTTCATATATTTACCATAACATGCTGAGGTCTGTCCCAACATGACCCAACATTATCATGGACTTTGAATTAACCTCATGACCTAGTATTCTTTTAGTACTTAAGTACTCTAATACGAACTGCTGGTTAGACTTTTTTCTGAAAAATGTCATCTTCACTATTCTTGATGCAGAGATCATTGAGGACGTACCAGGGGCAGGCGAAATGGCGGAACCTGGCCAGAACACTGGGGCAACCCCGTGTGCTGTTTCCCCTCCCAGCCAGGAGAGGGAGTCTTACAAGAAGCTGGGTTTAACTAAGCAGGTGTTGGCAGCCCATACTCAGAAGGAGGAGCAGGCCTTTCTGCATCGCTTCAAGGATCTGAGCAGACACACAGCCTTGAAAGACAACTGCTCTCAGTACCTGGAGCGACAGAGGCAGCAGATCCACAGTGACGGTACCACTGAACCCCAAACTCACAGTTGGTGCAGTAGGCGCCAGCAAAACACCATGTCTGACTGTTGAAGTAATGTTTCCCAAATATCATTAACACAGTCTGAATCACTCACCAAAATTCTTCTCTTGTAGCTCCTCCCACAGCTCGATCTTATAAGCAGGGCGGACAGGTTCCCGAACCCAATACCCGGCGAGGAACGCGGAACAAGAAGACCAAGTCAAAGCGAGTGAAGCAGACAGAGTCCTCAGACAGCACGGTGTCGCATCGAAGACAGCAACAGACACGGCCTCCTCTTCTCAACCATGGTCTGAACCCAACTTCGTGGTCTCCATCTGAAACGTCACAGTCCACGTTCCCCATGGCCTACCCTGCCATGGTACCAGGCTACCCTCTACAGGGCTTCCCCAGAGCCGGTTGCATGGACACTCGCCCGGATGCCAACCTGTCAGGCTTTGGGGACAACCAGGGAGCTCAAACGTCTCCCTGCCCTCCACCTCTCCAACCACCCCCCTTTGCTGCACCCATGGTCACTCCCATCGTGGCGTTAGTGCTGCCTAACTACATGTGGCCTCCGCCTCAGCAACCAGTGTTTCACACAGAGACTGGAACTTTCCCCATCCAGGCGCCACCTTTTGGTCTGACTGCATTTCCAGGACAAGGCGCCACCCCGGTGAACCCCACCTTCTGTGTTCCCAATCAGTTCATCCCCCAGAACCAACCTAGTCCCCAGGCCGGTTACACCCCACCATCGTACTTCGTCCCTCCACCCTCAGAAACTCCCAAGGTGCCGTTGGAAGGCCAGTCTCGTCCCTCAACGCCGCAGTCCAGCGCCGGTGGAGGTCCTGCTTCCCCACCTTTGTTCCAATCTGGCTGCAGCTCACCACTCAACCTGCTGGAGCTAGAGCTGTCGGTGGACAACACGGTGCCCCCTGGTGGACAAGTGAATAGCGCAGCTGAGAGGGACAAAGGAGCCAGCGCAAAACAGACCAAGGTGAGAATATGGAAGTAGGTAAAGAGGAAAGAACTTTGTGTTTGCTTGTTTGTATTAACCTTTTCCTTCCCAAGACTGTCTTATGTTACCTTTTCCAAAAGCGACAGTAGAAAATGCGGTGCCTCAGTAAATTCATAAGGAGGCGGGAGGATATAGACTTCCTTGGTCCCCAAGCTTTCAGAGATTGGATAGCGAAAAATTCTCCTAACCACTCAAAATCTCCTACGTAGTATTTTTGATGTATGCATTGCTATGCCATGTTTCAAATTCCCATTCCAGTCTAGACTCCTGGGATGAAATGTGGCTAGGTGTTAACACATGATGTTATTATCCTCCTTAGCCATCTCTCAGTCTCCTTGGTCCATCTGGACCGTTGTATTACGAGGGCCTCTCCTGTGTCTTTGAGAGTATGTCTTGGGATAAAGTGTTCTCTAGGCTGGGTACTTACAGAAGAGAGGTAGGCACCTCATCATAAAAACTCCATCCTCACTCTGACAATCCCATTTACCCCAATCCCATATGTCCTTCCTACACATAACAGTCTTTCCTTTTGGTGATTCATGGTTTTCACTACAACCTGTATTATTATCATCTATTCGACTCTGAGAAACCGTGGAAACCAGAGATGAACTGAATCACCCTAAATGCCAAATATTGAACTTTGTAGATGCATTGGCCCTGCTGTATGTGCGAACAACATACAACGCATCCATGATTTGCATGTAGGCTCTCCAATCCCAAAACCATTACAGATATATCGACCACAAAAATAAACTTTTTAGCATTTCTGGGCATGTTTTTGATTTCTTTATTTGTGTTTTATTTTACCATGATGCAATTCCTGCTTGTTTTGTTTGTGTTTCCCAAGGCTCTTATTATTTCGCAGTTACTTCCTGTCTTGCAGTATTTATGTTCTTTGACTTTGTTGAAAAAAGCAACCTAGGAATATACAACTGTTTTGGTTTTAATAGGGTTTTTTGTATCTATTTATTGCTTACATTGTAGAATCTGAAGGTTTTTGGTATGTATGGATAAAGTTTCACACGTGTTTCAGAACTCTGTCTTTATTTTGTATGATTTTAAGAACTTTTTTTCTGAATTTAACTCCTTACCTGTGATGTCATCAAATAATTATACACACAAGGAAAAAAATATTTTGTCCTGCAACAAAATTCCACACACATATTCTCTCTTTGACAGTAGTAGTTCCTATAATGGAGGCTGGAGCTTTTACAAATATATTTTATTTATTTCATTTACTTTATAGAGCTGTTGTGTGAAAACAAGTGTTTTTAATAAAGTTCAATACAAAGGATGGTAGTAAGAGGCTGACAAAAACTTTTACGGAGGCTAAATCACATTAAACAGAGGCTGCATCTGAGTAGACGAAAGAAGCATCAACAAATAGAAGCAACACTGTAACCTAGTGGCCATTGCTGTGCAGTACGGCTCCTCTTTAATGCTACTGTATTTTTGTTTTGTTTTGTTTTTTGCAGGCGAGCTCGCGGGGTGACGGGAACAACAGTGATGCCAACTCTTCATCCAGCGACATGTTGGACATCATTCTCCAAGAGGACTCATGTTCTGGCACCGGGTCGGCCACCTCCGGGTCCATGGGCTCAGGGTCCAACGGTTGTGGGACTTCTGCCAGTGGGACATCTAAGAGCCGGACATCAGGGAGCGGTGGGTCAGCGAGTGGAACCTCCGGCAGTGGGAAAGGTGAGAACTTTGAATAAGAAACGCTAGATTGTTGTGTTTGTAATTAAAAAATGTACTTTAGAAAAAAACATGACATTTCCGATGACTTTGGTTTTAGGCAGCAACAACAGTAGCAAATACTTCGGCAGCGTGGACTCCTCCCAGAACAGCCAGAAGGTCAAAGCCCACTTGAGTGGCAGCGATGGAAGGCCCATGGAGATGGAGCAGAGCGATCACTTCATCAAGTATGTACTACAGGACCCGCTGTGGCTGCTCAGGGCCAACACAGATGAAAAAGTCATGATGACCTATCAGCTGCCTTTGCGGTGAGTAGGACAGGGATAAAACCAATGAGGAGTAGGATAGTGGCCTTGTAGTAAAGAGTGGTCAAGAAAAAAACACAACGTTTGACCACAGCTTATTAGAGGGCAGGTCTGTGGAACCCCATGAAAGCAGGCAAATTGCTTATAAAAGTAAAAAAAAATTAGCTAAACAACTAGAAGAAGACAAATGGCAGTGATGCTTCAACTGTCCTAGGAAATAGATTTCCCTACAGCCATTCCACCAGATTAAAAAAAACAAGCATTTTAATGGGATCACTGCCCCACCTGCTGGATGATGATAATATCACAGCATAGATCGTTGCTGTAAATTCAACTAAACACAGTATCAGTTACATGCTACTGTAACTAGTAGTCTCGTCTCACTGTATCGCGCGTTGCGTCTTCGGCACTTATGTGCTCTATTGTAGGTTTTTCCGTGAAATAAAAACTTTTACATTTCCAATATTATTATTTCTCCTCTGACAAAATAAGGATTTTCTAGTTAAAAATATAAATAAGAGACATTTTGTAACACATACATACAGGGTATAAGAACAAATATAATGATGTATGTTGACGGTAGGTGTTTTTTTTTTCTCTCTGTGTCAGCAGTGATTTTGAAAGAGTCCTTCAAGAGGACAGAGAGAAACTGAAGCTGGTGCAGAAACACCAACCTCGGTTTTCAGAGGACCAGAAAAAGGAGTTGATTGAAGTCCACCCTTGGATCAAGAAAGGTGGTCTGCCCAAGGCCTTAGACATAACGGTATAACATTTTCTGTTTGTCGTGCTTTTAGTGGATTTTAAGTATTTTTAATGGTACCCTTCAGGGTAGATGAGGTTAGAGATGAATATGTTTAAGGTATTTATGTTAAAACCTGAAGGTGGAGGGAAGAAATTGGTTTTATTCTTTGGTTTCTGGCCTAATGTCTCATGTCTGTCCTTTCCAGGTCTGCTCCTGCTGTGCCTCGGCAGCTGCAGAGATGTCGGCAGCCACTGTGGCGGAGGCAGAAGATCAGCCAGAGCTGGAGTTGAGCGACAATGAAGTGGCAGAAGTTGGTTACCAGCACAGAGCCAGGGAGGAGCCATCAAAGACTGGTGCCTCAGCCTGCCATGACCACTGTGCTGGCTCTTTCTCTCAGGCCTAACCTGACTGACCGTGACTGTCATGAAACACCAACCACCTCTCACTCTGCAGGAGCTTAAGAGTGACCTCTCTTTTCAAATGAAAATTTTGTATTTACTTATCTCGCCGACCTGAGTAATATCGTTCGGTTTCATCGATGTCTGTTTTCTTTTAGTGTAGTTCTCAGCCGTACAACGCAGGGTGTTTTCTCCTGTGGCACTCGATGTTGGATCCTTTCCATTTGTTCGTAGCATCTCTAAACGTGCAGCACTTTGCCAACTAAGACTATGAGAGATGGTCCTTATTAGTGTACAGTAACAACTCCGTCTGTTTGATTTTAGAGATTCCCTTGGTTTCAGTAATATTTTTCGTATGACAGCAAATGCAGTGTCAAAAAGGGAAAATGTCAGTTGACCTAAACGCACAACCACAAAGGAGGTGGATCCAAAAAAAAGGAGCAAAAAAGCAACGTACAGTAACATCAACGGAACACAAAGGACTAAAAAATAAAAAAATCTGTTCCTACTTGGACTACACTAAGATAAAAGACACAACCATGTCAAATGTAATAAGCAACAAAAATAATTCTGATTATTTCAGAACACAGCTGTAACCCCACTGTGATGCATCACTGTGTTTGACTATTATTATTTATTGAAGGAACAAAAACAGTTTGTTCGTGTTGAAACAAATTTATTTTTTATTTAAAAATGACTGTGAAAATAAATAGCCGCATACACAGCCCTGCGGGGGGTGCTCAAAACAACTAGAAAGAGGAGGGTTCTTTATATTAAAGCAGGAATCTCAAACTCGCGGCACGAGGGCCATTTGCGACCCGTGGAATAATATTTTTGCGGCCCCCACCTTGATTTGAAAGAAATTTATAATAATATTTAATAGACTTGTTCTCGATATTTTAAGGTAAATCCTATAGTTCTTAAAACCCTGATCCACAGGATCCTTAAAGCTTATTTGTCTGTGGTTACCACAGCGAGTCAAAAGTTTCTGAGTATTTCAGAGTAATTCCAAACAGTCCCTATTCTTCAGACTGAAATTTGAGGTGTATAGATGTGTTATCTTGGCTCGGCTTTAACTTTGTATTATTTATTAGCAGTGGGTGGAACGAGAGGAGTTTTTGAGATTTTGCGCAAATTAGAATTTTGGAAAAATCAAAGTATTTCTCAGTCGCCTCTGCTCCTTTAGCTCTTGGTGTTGCACGTGTCATCCTCAGAAGTGAAGTATTTATTCTCCAGCTTTTCTAACTGCATTTGTGATATATTTCCAATATATCCAAGGTTTTTAACATGTCAGATGACCGCCAAGTTCAACTCTTTCAGTTTTTCCCTTTTCTGACCCACAATATGTTGGAAAAACATTTCACGCTCAAGTTTCTTGGACACTGACTGTGTCTTGACTGTGTCCCCCGTCAGATGCCTTTCCTCTCCACAATCTGGCTTATGTGAATGTGACAATCTTTGACTTAGTTTATATTTTTATACAAAAATCATTATTTGTGTATTTAAACAAAAACGTCTTTTTTTATGTTGTGTTGGAAAAAAAAAAACCCTATTATTTACGGTAGTCTGTCCAGTTTGTTGACAGTTAGTGTAAATACTGTGAATTGTCCAAAATTTTTACATCAGGACAATTCTCCACTTGGTGTTACATTCAGGGTAACGAAAGATTATTGATGTTTCCACTCGGTTTAAAGTGTGCCACGTGACACCTGATCTGTCTGATGTCTCTCCCCTCATAAATATGGAGAAGAACATCCTGTGAAGGTCATTCGTTAGTCTGACCAAACGTGTGGTCACTTCACATATAAAGGCTTTAGGGTTATTGCACGGGCGTAAAGCAGCGACACAGGCAGATGCAAGGTGCCAGCGTGGAGCTCTAACTACGGGGAACAATAATAATTGTCAGGGAAATTGGTTTTTAAAATCCCTTTTTTTATTCAATGTGGATTTCCTGCACTTTAGTTTGAATTTGTGTTAATATTTTCTGGGGAAAAAAATATGTATTTTGGTCAAAGAGGACCTTAATGTCCAAGCGACTCTAAAAGTCAGTGAATCTTTTAAAGATTTTTTTTTAAAAGTTTACCTATTTGAATGGCTCATTGCTGACACTGCACCTTTTTATTTGTTGTCATTGACAAGTATTTCTTCAAAGACAGAATAAGAAATATTTTTCGGTTCTTGTTGAAATCTCTGAATACAATAAAAAAAAATGTCTGTTTCACACAGTACTGGTCTCTGATTTGCTTTTGACGTTTGACAGTTTGGAGAACAGTTGGAATTGGACCCTCGATGATGATTGGGTGTAAACGACCTTAGAGATATGGCTGTTTGCAGCCCATCTGTCCTTCACTAACAAAGATGTGGATCCATCCGGCAATGGGTCGTAACCGGGTTTGGTGATTGAGAGTGGAAAAATACCGCCCCGTAGCGTTGATATTTTTTAATGCATTTATTTTTGCATGTCCCCAAAATCGTGTGGAATCAACGTCCTGAAGTCTTGACTTTCACCTTCCGAGTCCGGATGCAAACAGGCGTCAGTCAGACAGACTCGACTGATCAAAGCCTTCATCTCCATATGGTGCTGCGACTGTTGCTGCTGCTGCAACTGCTGCTGCTGCTGCAGCTCCAGCAGCTCCTCTCATAGTTCCAGCCGAGGTGGCAATTTTTACAACCTGATCTCCTGCTGCGGTCGTTCACACCTAGAGGGAGCTGCAAATCCGGTGTAGTCAGCAACAGCAACAGCAACAGCAGCAGCAGCAGACAGACTACAGTAAATGCCTTCCTCAGTCTAAGCCCTTATTCATCTTGCATGTTAATCAACTTGATGAGTATCAAGGTAGAACTATGTGTCAGCATAAATAAAAATGCATATATTTATATCAGAATTTGCATCCAATCACTGAGTGTAAAAAAGAAGAAAAAACCCTGCAAAACAGAACAGGAAAATAAAATCTATCTATCTATCTATCTATCTAAACTCTATATTAAGATGTGTTTTTTATATTATTAAAAATGTTATAGTTGATGTACTTGTGGAGATAAAGAGGCTCAAGGCTTTACTTTACACACAGTATCAGATTTCTAGATATTTAGGGTTGATTCTATTCATCTTGTGTTTGTGAAAAATTCAACATAAGAAAAGAAAAATCTTTGCAAACTCGGCTAAATGAGGTACCTTCTCATCCATACATAAATGTTAATCTGTAAATCTGTAAATCTAATCTAATCCTGATTAATTGTAACTCAAATTCTAAACTAAAAATGCAATCCCTTACATCAGGGGTCTCAAACACGCGGCCCATGGGCCATTTGCGGTCCGTGGACCGCTATTTTGCGGCCCCTACCTTGATGTTAAGTTGAATTTATATTATATAGATAATATTATTAGATGAGATAATATTTTATAGATTTGTTCTCCACATTTTATGGTAAATCCTATAGTTCTCAAAACCCTGACCCACAGTCTCCTTGTGGTTCATTGTTGTATTACACAGAATCTAAGGGAAACATAATTTTTTATTACATTTTTTTCTTTTGTATTAAACACTGAAAGCTGACACTTATTTGAGTTCCAGACTCCTGATTTACATTGACTTAGAGGCAGCTCCACCACAACGTGACGCTGACGTCAGGGCAATCTGGTCATTTCTGGCTTTAGGCAGAACCATGCAGTACATACATGAGTACAGAACCTGAGAGAAAGTACTTCCTCTACAACACTGAAAAAAAAGAAATAAAAAAAAACACTAATAAACCCACAGTAATTGTAGTGAAATTTCTTTTGAACAAAGATTCTTCAGAGGGTGGGTGTCAACTGACCGTAGTCAGCGTGAGAACTGACACTTTGTGTGGACATCACAGGAACACCAGACGAGGATCGTTGAAGATCCCCGTCTTTTCTTATGCATTTGTCTGTCATCGTGGATTGAAATCACCTCACACAGACATGTTAAAGCTTTGAGGTGTCCCCGTGAAACATTAGAGGACGTTCTGAAATTAGAACAGCAGCGCTTGGACCCGTCAACCCTCCAACTTGGGAGGATCTGTGGACCTTCTGCGAAGATATCATGGGGTTGAATTCACCAACTCGAGTGTCATGACCGTGCAAGTTTTCCATCCCCCGTGATATTTTTGAAAGTTGAAAAGCCGCATTTAGAAATCCCACTCAAACCCTCGAATACAGCGAGAGTGAACAGATTACTCATTTCACACCTCGCGTCTACGACGTGCTAAGGGTTCTTGAAGAGACGCTGCACGCACAAATGGCTTACAATCGTAGAGTAATAACTAATATCCTGAAAGACAGCTGCGGGTGGGTGGTTAGTGGGATCCCTTTGTGCGATTTGTGTCCCTTTTTGAAGAGGCTGTTGGACAAAATCGAGCAGATAACAAGCCATTTGTCAAAGTGATATTTATTGAAAAGTTTGAAGCTAAAGAAAATCACAAGCAGTGGCCCACAGTGAGGGCCAGGCTGCAAGTATAATTAGAGTAACAAACGTCCTAAAAAGGAAATAATTTACACACAGCTATCAATGCAGTTCTATTGGGACAGTCGTCCGTCCTTCTATACACCTCAGTCATATGCAACAAGGAAATATTTACATCATCCGTTCGGGCCAGGCCCTATTCTTTGCCGATATGTTAGGAACTCTAGCTCCTGCCAAAGAGAATTACATACTTTATTTATTAAATACATTTTAGTTTAATTGAAGATCTGGTAAATTCTACAAAGAGCTTTGTCTTTCGTCCAAAAAAAAAGTAAAAAAACACCACACAACAAAGTTTTACAGGTGGCTTCTCTGTCGTGTTTCTCATCTTACCCCGAGGCCTAACCCTTAAAAGATCCTATCACAAATTGTTAAATCATCTACACCAGTCTAAAGCACTACTACGATACCCTACCAGGGTCTCCACATGGTCTTGGAGTACGTGATAGAGGGCAAACAGGGCGCATCCTGACTGTCGGCCTCCTCTGAGGAGGAGATGTGGCTCTGCTCCGAGTCCGTCTCGTCCAGGTCGGAGCAGAGGAGGTCGTCGGTGGAGGATGTGGACAGGGCCGGGGACATGCTGTCGGACAGGGACCAAGTGCTGTTGCTTCTGGGATAGTCTGCCACGGCGTCTGGCAGCATGAGACGGAGACGCTCCTCGTCGTTCAAGGGCATGCTCTCCAGGAGGTGGTTCAGCAGCTCGGCCGCCTCGGTCGGGTCGATTCCCGGGCAGTTGGAGACGAACGTGTGCACGTCGTGCATGCACTGGATGTAGCCCGCTGCAAATCGCTCGCACGCTTCCCGGTTTACGGCATCCACTTCTGAAAAGACATAGAAGACAATGTTAGGTTTCGTAATCTGTGAACATACTCGCAATAACATTTTATTACAGTCGTTTTTGTTTCCTGGACAAAAATATAGATACAACTGTGATTTCTTTTTTAGTTCCACAAAGAAACAACCAAAAATTCCCAAATCTGGGACTGAACTAAACAAGTATATGCTGTTCAAAAGCGTCAGGTAAGGAAAAAGTAGAAGGTACGAAACCAAAAAAAGGTTCTAGCCCTTGTACGATCCTCAAGGATCCTAATGTCCTTGGTGCATATATTTAGTCTTCTTGTTTGACGCATGAAGATAGATCCCAGATTATTATTGTGTTTCCTCAGAAATAGTCACAAAATGCAACAAAAACAGGTTTCCTGATGGGGAGGGGCCCCTTTTCGGAGCTGAACACCATCTGTCTCTCCAACAGCTGGTGAGCACAGGGTGGAAGTCATCTTTAAATGTCAATTTATTTGACTTTTTCAAGTAAATCCTTTAAATTTATTGCTCTGTTGGCAGGTAGAGCCTGGACCTTAATGGAACCATGTAGGAAGTGTTAACCCCAACAGTGTGTTTGACCTGGTAAATTGGTTAAAAACACTATTCCTGGAGAGTAAACTCTCTATACAAACAGGCCATAAGTGGATTTATTAATGTAATATAACAAAGTTGACTGATGTTCACCTTGGGCCCTGTTCTTCAGGATGCTCTCCACCCGTTTGACTGTCATCTCCAGCACCTCTGCGTTCTCCATCTTTGAGTGCAGCTGAAGGGACCAAAAAAAAAAAACAGGAGTCAGAAACAAAGGAATGAAAACACGGGTTTGCTCCGGATTTCAACCCGAAACACCACGCGAGTCCGTCTGAAAGACGAGCATCTCCAAAGGTTCAGTATCTTACATCGGAATCCGCGATGAGAACCCGGAGCTCTTGCAAACTTTCATTGATACGAGCTCGTCTTTTCTTCTCCACCAGAGGTTTCCTCATCTGTGGGGCGAGCAACCACAGGCAATCGGTGAGGATCAGGCAACAACGACGACAACAACAGACACACACACACACAAAAAGTTCACCCCCGCACCGTTCCTTTATCTTACCTTTCTGTCGGATTTCACTCCGTTGTAGTTACTAGTGTCGCTTATGTCCATTCCGCTGCCGTTGTTCCGGATGGGAGCCATGTTGGAGGTGAACTCAGACTGTGTGTGTGTGTGTGTGTGTGCGTGTGTGTGTGTGTGATCCAGAGGGAGCCGTTACAGCTCGTTAACACAGACAGATGGCCGGGAGATCCCAGCGGCCAACAAAGCTCCTACAGACTGAGCAGAGGGGGCATGTGTTAGGTTTATACCCGGGTTCATTTGCATGTGAATGGGTGAAACTGCCAACAGGAGCGGGACACTGATCCAGGGCGTGTAACCGTCTGCCACTAGTGGTCATGTTTCAGCTGTTGCTCCAGACTCGCAGGACACCTTCACACATACTCCCACTCACTTCTTTCCTGGCTTTTTTTTTTTCTTTTTTTCTTTTTTTTTTTCGTCGTTGACAGGAAAATCTGGGCATCACAGTTTCTAAAATTAACATTATCATTTACTGTATACACACGTTATATGTACACATGCAAGTATGCATATGTGTGCATGCTTATGTTATAGGTATGTGTGTGTGTAGGCATAACTATGTGTAAATGTGTGTGTATTTATATAGGTAGACTATATACTATACACAAACTTGGATAGATAACAATACAAAGTTATCTCGGTAGTATTGTTGACATAGTGAAACACACAAAAACAACAATTGAGATTACAATTACTCAACATCATCGCCTATCCATTGTGTTGGACAATTGTGTGTTATGGACAGACAAAGTGTTGGACAATATTCACGTGCAGTGCAGAGACACAACAGTCTGTCTGGGTGACAGACACAGGACGTATTCTCCAGACCGATTAAGACACAACATAAACTGGCGTCTAGATAACAGTAACAAGATGTACCCATGTCAATGTCCAATGTCCAATGCGCAGGAGCACAACATTGTACGTTTCAGAGGTCTGACCAATGTCTCGAATGTCTCGTGATATGTCTAAGAACATGCCTGTATTAGTATTCGGGATTTGTTGGTGAGACTGCTGATGAATCTATCTATCTGTCTGTCTGTCCGTCCATCTATCTATCTATCTATCTTACTGTCTGTTTCTGTGCCTGTAGATTGTAGACTGATAGATGGATAGACTGAAATACCAATAACAATAATTAAATTAGATAAAAAAAAAGATAATATATCTAATAACTATATTGACAGGGAAGTGGGGGCCTTAGTGGTCAAGGAAATGGCCTTGGGACTGCAGGGTTTCATGTTTGAGTCCATCCACTCGCCTGGCACTTATAGCTGCCCACTGTTCACTTTGGTGTTGGGATAAATGCAGAGGCCACATTTTATTGTGTACAGTGGTGTGAATCACAATGTCATAATATTCCTTACTTTTTTATCCATTGCTAAGTCACAGGAGCAGCAGTCTCCACGACTGACACACAAATCACACTGCACCATACTGCAAGCCTTCCTGTGGGCAGTGAGCCCACTGGAAGTTGCATGGATCAGGACGGTGGCATCGTGGCAACCAGTGGATTTGAACCTGAAGCCCAAATCACTGCTACTGCCATTAATAACTATGTTATTTATTGTAATATGTCACAAAATGGTAAACAACAGAAGTAAAGTATTTAATAAAGTACTAAACCAAAGTAATCAGAAGGTCATGAACATTGTGATTGAACAGTTAAAAATGCCCTTGTCTGTAAAGCTTTCAGTTATTTTTAAACACCCTTGATGAACATAATTGTTTATTGTTCTCAACGTCATTAACACAGCATTGTTTGCATGCTTTTGTTGGAAAGCTACTGTTAGTTTTCTAAATGTTTGCTTTCAGTTTCACAAATGTACCTACTCATTTTCTAGTGAAATGGCCAAGAATATATCTGGCATTTTGCAAGTGAACTTAAAATTTTCACATATCTTATAATATCTATAATATTTTGGCAGCAATACAGTAAAACACTGACTAAACTTCTAACATTAATCACATTAGCTGACAGTAAGTATATGTTCTTCACTTGGCTTCGATGTCTGGTCTTTCAGAAGGTACTTTCATTCTAAAGCCAGTTGATTGCCAATTCACGCATTAGACAATTAGTCAGCAAAGCTCGTTCCACTCTTAATTGTAAGCCATTAGTCTTTCTATTTATACAAGCTGATTAACCACTTTGTTTGAAAAACAGGTCTGCCCTTTGCATTCCACTGTGCAAAGAGAACGACACATACAAAGCTTGTGTGTACTTTTTTTTTTTTGTAATTTTATTACAGATTAAGATTCGTTTTTAAGCAGTCCTGCATGTATTTATTTAGTATAATGTATCAGAAAAAAACTGTTATTTGTTAAGGGGAATTAATGTATCCTAGAATGCTGGTTTTTGCATCATTTTTTGCATTTTATTGTGTTGAAAGGCAACCCAAAAAATGATCCCCTTGAGCTGATGACGTTTAGAATGCTGAGAAAAAGTGATGAATTGAAGGATGGTGTCGAACCAAAATAGTGACAATTATACCATTGTCATAACCTTTGATGTAGAAATAAAAACAACATCTAGGTGTGAATAGAAACGCTACCTATGACATTAAATTATGTGCAAACTGTAAATTCCACGAACTAAACATCCAACTACAGTCAGAACGCCACGAAATTATTCAGTAAGTCCCTACAACCACAATATGGCAGCCATTACTTAGCTGACTCTTAACAGCTTTTAGCCACAATTATTTTCTTAACAATTTGACCCAGAGCTCAGGAAAAGAACGGTGTTTTGAGGACAGTTTCAAATTGTTAACCTAGTGCAAACTTTGTTGCCGTGTAAGCTTTCAGTTATTCCGTAACGTCCCTCCATTTCCGGATGATTGTATTGAGAACTCTGACACCGTTGAGAAAAGGCGACGCGGCTTTAAATAAATCAGGAAAGCATTACCATATCTGGCTTTGGTCTTCAAGATAAAAGCACCTTGTTATCGTATATGGACAAATCGTTGCATACCGCTCGTATCCATCCTACAAAATATATTTTAATCATAAGAGAGTGTATATGTATTGTACTAATATGATATAAATGTGCTTTTTGTTTAATCTAAAACGTTTTAATTGTACTCGTGCTTTTATTTTGACAGCGGCGAGGCGGCTTTTCCTTCAGACCCACACAGCGACAGTTCGTCAGAGAAGACGCTCTTCTGAGGTCACTGTGAACCGGGGGCGAGAGTCTTCCTCCGCTATAAAACGATCTTCTCCGGCCGGTGAAAGAAAAAGCAGCGAAGTGAACGAGATAGAAAAACAAACACTGAAGTATTGAGCAGCAAAAAACATGGTGAAGATCACTTTCCAGCCCGTGGCGGTGCAGAAGCCGGAGAAGGAGGTGGACGAGGACAAGATCATTGTTCCCCAGGCTCATGTGAGTTTGCACCATCTTTGTTTTAATGTTAATATTGTTTTCAGGGTCGTCTCTGCGTTGGTTTTCTGAAACGTTTGAATATATACTGCTTTTGCATAAGCCTAACCGTATAAATGTATATTTTATATCTTTCAACTCTCAAATATGTCGTGTTTTGAAGGTTTAGTACAGTATGTTTTATATAGAACAAAAAGTATTTTAATGCATCTCAAGTTTATATAGAATAAAGGACTAAATACTTGAATAATGCCGTCGAAAAAATACATACAAAGTAGAGAATATATTGATTTAGAATGCAGTATGAATAATAATGACGGATATAGGATAAAACAAACCCAGATATCTTTAATAATGCTCTTTGCAACCCTTTGTAACTGGAAAAAATACATAATTTGCTGCATAACAACAAGGGGACAGAACAAACGATGCAGACCAGCCCAGCCTGAGGATGTTGACATTACGTCAGCATGTTTTCCACTGCCAGGACACACAGACATAGGACATGGAAGAGATGTTGCCCTGTGTGCAATGAGACACAGAAAAAGAACAAAAAAATACAATTACAATAAGGAAAAAAACATAAAATTAATGTGACTCCATTCCCAGTCCTCTGTCACCGTGTGGTTAAAATTAGAAAACAGGAAAGATGTCAAACAGGACCACTGCAGCACCTAGTGACGTCATGTAGTGTTGTACCCTGTGAAACCTGGAGGTAGCGCCTGAGAGGCGACATATTAAAGAATGGCGGAGAGGGAGAGATGGTAAGAGGTAATCCAGGATTACTGTGTATTGGATACAGGTTGAATAGTAACCCAATCTCCTGAGAGGCCCTGGGAGGGTTTTCATTTACTTGAAAGGAAGAAAAAGAAAAACCTAAGTGAGCACTGTTTTTATTCCTTTACAAAGAGGTAGAGCTGAAGATGTCCAAGGTAATCTGCAGAGAAGGTTGTTTTTAAAGAGGAAGTGACCCTCTCCATTTCCATTGCCGTGATGCACCACAAATGAGAGATGTTTGAGACTTTAATTCTTATTCCTGTGTCTCAATATTTGATTAAATTTACTTTACCATGATTCCCTGTTATGAACTAGGTCGACTCAAATCCAACCAGAAGTTCACTAACTGGGAATATAGTCATGATTGTGACACAGTTTGTTTTATTATAGCCCTTTTTTCTGGTCCACCTCCCAGGAGGTCTTCACACAGTTATATTTCTGACACACATTGGTGGTTTGCCTTTCTATATCACACACAATTATTGACGCACCCATTGCGTCTGTACTTTTTGACATCAGCAAACCTGTCACACATGATGCTGACGTCTCTGCGCCTTCCAATTGGCTGCAGCAGAAGGTTTGGTGTCACAGACAATGTTTGTAGATCTATTAATACGTCCGTCTCTGATGAGGGTCTTGTGCTTGATGCTGCTTTGCCCATCCTCTCGAGGACTTGCGATGAGCACAGAATTGAGCGTCTAATAATAGACCCAGACGACCACATGCCGACGTCTTCGTCACATTCTGGAGCTGTCACTTTTTTTCTGCTTCCGCTCTCCATGGCAACAGTAGTACGGGGATGGAGCAGATTGAATGAGAGACTGTGGGTGATGCATGTTGCAGCTCCGCGTTCCAGGCCGGCTGTACCACGTCTCTCTGCCTGACTAAGAACTTGGCAAACACCTAACGTTAGAAACAAGTCTGTCCAGATTTGGACATGGAACGTTGGAGTTGTGAGACAACGTCACAGCCTTCGATTCTGCCATCACTGCGCAGATTTTAATTTAGTTCAAGTGAGTTCAAGTAGTTTAGTTTGAATTAGTGATGCAATGACATAGAAATACATGAAGGACCATCTGGAGTGTGGAATGGCTGATGAAGATACTTTAGATCTTAGAAGGAGTCCAGGCTTCATAAAGAATATTGATGCAGCGGCGAAGATCAGAGAAATTAAAGTCTGACCAAATATTCTCTTTTTTTCACAGGAGCATCTGGTTTTTCCTGGCCCGTCCAAGAAGCCATTTCCCATCGGCCTCTGTTGCCTCGTCGTTGGCCTGGTTGTCTTCATATCAGGACTAGTGCTGTCCTCCGTCTTCTTCTATCGCTACTACTTCATACCACAAGTAAGATCTTGATGAGTGATGAATTAGAAGAGAAAACACAAAATTTGTGATCAAATATTAATATTGTCTCTTCATGTCCCTTCAGCAGATGCCAGAAGACAGTTTGTTCCACTGTCGGGTTGTGTACGAGGACTCTGTGTACGCCCCCCTGAGGAACAGGCAGGAACTGGAGGAGAACGTCGGTATCTTCTTTGATGACAACTACGAACAGATCAGCGTCCCCGTTCCACACTTTGGAGGCAGTGATCCTGCTGATATCATCCACGACTTCCAGAGGGTAAGTGGAAAAACCTTCTATCTTGGCTCTTTTCTTTTTAAATATTCTTTTTGTGCCTTGTTTTAACCTTTTTTTTTTTACCTCATCTCAGGGTCTCACAGCCTATCATGACATCAGCCTGGACAAATGCTACATCACTGAGCTGAACACCACCTTGGTGATGCCTCCACGCAATCTGTGGGAGCTGCTCGTCAACGTGAAGGTAAGACACTGACCGATGATTCAGTATTCTTTTTAATCGCAAAAGTACACAACAGTGTGATTAGTGCACCGACAGACATAAAAGAATATTCTGTTTCTGTTCAGAAATAAAATAAAATGTCCCGAAGCAAGGCTGAATGTAAAAAAGATTGCTTTTGTGCAGAACTCTGTAAATGTTACCTTCCTAGACTCTTGGTTACATTTATTAGCCTTCAAGAGCAATTTTCAGTCTGAATCACTGAGTCACCACCGTGGCCTCCTTTGCACCGGGATGTTCTATTATTGTGGTTACCGCGACAGTCTTTGACGAGTTATTGTCAGAAAGGGAACGCGGAGCACCTGTTCCTGCCTGCACTCGTCCTCCCACAGACAGATTCTCTGAAGTGATTCATGTCTGTCTCTTTGCCACAGAGAGGGACGTACCTTCCTCAGACTTACATCATCCATGAGGAGATGGTGGTGACGGGGAGAGTGAGGAACATGAGGCAGCTCGGCCCCTTCATCCACAAGCTGTGCTACGGCAAAGAAACCTTCCGCCTCAGACGCCGCAACCAGCGCCGACGTAAGTACACTGACGCACTGAAAATAAACGATGAGAGTGTGATTCACAAAGTCTCACTTCTGCTTAGTTTACATCCTGTTTTACAGTGTGCTGTGTTATGTTGTGTCACACATGTTACAGTATTTTGTCCTTTTTATGGGGGGTCAGTGTGTAGAAATCTGGTGGCTACAAAAGAAATTGTTCACTTAGCATCTCAAATGATCACAACTGTAGAATCATTCTTCCAAGACTGGACTTGGAAAAGACTTATCAATCTGTGATGACAGTAATTTAATGGCTTGATAATTGTAAAGCCACTGCCCTCCACCAGAGGGTGCTCTCACCACAATTTGCACCTATTGCCACACATTCTCCCAGTAAAAGCAGTCATGAGCAGACCTTATAGCATAAGTCATATTTCATTTAAATATGACTTAGGCAATTATGCTATGAGGCTAACGATATGCAATCAAACAAATGGAAACTGTGACTTTTTACACTATTGCAGCTAAGACTAAATATAAAGTTTACTCTGTCAGTTCCTGTAACCCTTTAAGCTGTAGCCTTGAGCAGAATTCTGACAAAAATCTAGTCAATATCCTTAAACTATGAATTTTTGTGTTAATAATGTTCAATCTAAAGTAGTTACAACAGAGTGCTTTCCATAAAAACATCCAAATATGGAGTTATTCAGCCAGTTATCCATGTTTAAAAAGCCTCCACTGTGATTAACATGTATCTGTTGGTGTGTGTGTGTGTGGGCACAGCAAGGGAACTTCCTGCTGCGTGACTCAACCGCGCGAGTGCCGCGGACACGTCCACACACGCTGTGGAGGCGGTGACGTGCATGAGCAATACCGCTTTCGTTGCTTCCTATTATTGGCGCGAGATTAATGATGCAACAGGCTACTCCTCCGTGTACTTATAAGGACGCGATTCCAGGGAATCACTTCTTAGCGTGGAATCGGAACGACTGGCTTTGGTTGCCATAGAGATTTCAAAAGCTGTGGGGCTGACCACAAGTTTCTGTTCTGAAATCTGAACTGATTTTTTTTTTCCTCTTTCTCTTTTGTCTCCTCTCTTCTAGGTATCGACAGGCGCGAGACAAAGTCCTGCCACAGCATTCGTCATTTTGAGAACACGTTTGTGGTGGAGACCGTCATCTGCAACAGGTTCTAAATCTGCGGCGGAAAATGGAAACCATCCCACACTGAAGGCAATTTCAAACCATACCTCTTGAATTATTTCGTCCTTGAACTGCACTTTAAGAGAGAAGTGTTTGTCTAACGGTTTCACTTTAAATGGTTCCTGTCTGACGTTTTTCAAGGCGCGTATACAATGTTGTCTTTTTCTTTTTAGTCTGAATTAGACAAATCTGGATTTTTCTGGGTGATTATAAATGTGACTATACCTGTAGTTTGTCCAGTTGTATAATGCCAGATGATGTTAATGTTTGTTAGTTAGTGACATTTCGAGAAGACTTGATTTTATTTTAAGGTTGTCATTAGTATTCCAGTGCACTGTGCACCCTCGAGACTATTTGACTTTTTGTTTTTATTTGGAGTTTTGGTGTCAGAAAATGGCAAAACATACCTCATGTAGTTCGGACCAGTGGTTTTCAACCTTGAGATTCACATTCTTGTCCGTCAGTCAATGCAGCCTAATAGCACAAATGTATTTTAAATACAGTAGTTTAACTTGAAGATTAAAGATGCATTTACAATATAGTCTAAAGTGAAAAAAATAAGCAGAGAAACCTGTGTTGTGAATATATTTCCTCCAAGGAAGAGTTAATCCAAATATTCTAAAAATATAACACAAAATAAAAAAAAAAAATCTACTGACTTCCCAGTGGCCTGTTCAGCAGACGCCCGCTGTCAGTCAGTGACCCACGCTTTGAAAAAACACTGGTTTAAACATTTCCTTACTGGTTTTGTCATTTGTGAAAATGTATATAATTTGAATTGTTCCTAAGCAATATCTACTGTACATTTCTTTCCTTGACTTCCTATGGTAACATGCCTAGATTTTTATCTGAAAAAGCAACTTGTTTCGTGACCACTTTTTTCGTTTTCCACTTCTTTAACGTTAATGGCTTTAGACTGTAATTAGTAGCAATGCTTGCGTCGGACGAAGGAACCAAAATCTGCAGTCAAAAAGCCTAGTGACGATATGTTCTGATCTGTTTAGAAGGAATGCTTTATTGTCTATATCACCAACTGTAGATTATGAAATTAATGATGAAAAAATAGGAAATGAGAATATGAATCTTCCTTTCTTCTTTTCATGCCATACAAAGTTAATTTCGCCCCCATTTTTTGGGATGTCCTTTAAATGTGCATCATGGAGCAGATGAAATGGTATGTGCTCTCACTTCACAGACATTGATAATTTACTGCATTTCACTGTACAGTTGACTTTTCTTGTAATATCTCGTTGCTTTAAGAATAAACCATAAATCTTTACATTTGTCTGTTTTGTGTCTTGAGTTGGAATGTCACAAAAAGGAACCTGGACTTTGACTGGAGAATAGATTTGAAACAAAGGAGACCATCATTATAATGTCAATGTCAAGACTTCTTTCTTCATAGTCTGATTTTAATATAATTACCACGTGAATATAAAACTTAAAATGGTTCACAACAGTGTTTAGTGCCGCAAGGAGTAACAGGAAGTACACCTGGAAAAGAATTAACACTTCCTGATGAACCCATGACTGTTGGGGGAAGCACTAATGTTCTGCATTTTCATTTTTTATTAGTAATAAACATTTTTCTGTTTCTGTTTTACATAAATATTCAAGGGGGTCCCTATAGTTATGTACTTAAAGAATTTAAGAGTTTATAAGAATTTAATGAGTAAGAGAACGTTTTCAGCGCCTTCCAGTGGCGAATGTGGAGACTGCTGCCACCGGGAGCATTTAACGGACAAGCGAATATGAATTAATGGATAAAATTTACTTCACTAAAAACACCAACGAAGACTATGGAACAAACCACAAAACTAGAATCAATTATGCTGACTTTTTTATTTCACACAACAGTCCCACAAAAGGGGAAATATATAGTAACCGTCCATTACGCTCATTTCCGTGACGTCAGATCCGGAAACGGTTTGCCGCGTGTTTAAAACCCCACAGGTGAACGGCGTTAGCGTTAATTAGCAGCTGGACCTGGCAAGAGTGGAAGCAGAAAGGAAAGGTGAGGGGTTTTTCGGTTTATTCTTTTATATGGTTGGCGTTTTGACTTATATCATATGCATATTAACATATTGTTTTGCTGAATTTGTGAGACTTCTTAAACTTGTAGAAAACCTTAACTTAATTTTAGTCTTTGCTAACGTTAGCTAAAATGCTGAAACCACATGTTTAAAGTCAAGGTTTAACTCATGTTCTGTAGTCTTTAAATTGAAATTAAATCAAATATTATCAATCCATCTGTAGTAAATTTGTAATCAACATCGTTTGAAATCAACAGATACTTTGGGATTTCTGCACTGAGAGTCAAGATGGAGGTTCACCAGTGTCAGAGTCCACTACTGAAACTGAAAGACCAGGTGGCTTATCAGTGGAGTCAAACCCCTGGTTGATCATCCTGAGGATCTTCAACACAGTAAGGAGCGTCATTTTTGTTCTTTGTTCTATCAGGTTTCCACTAGGCCGCCGTGTCGGCCTCCCCTCTCGCGGCCGCCGTGTCGGCCTTCCCCTGATTGCCCATGTGGCCGCCGTGCCGTACCTCTCTTCAATCCTCCAAACCTCCCAAATTGCGGCCGCCGTGCTGTACCCCCTTTCAGTCCCCCAAACCTCCCGAATTGTGGCCGCCGTGCCGTACCCCTCTTGAATCCCCCAAACCTCCCAAATTGCGGCCGCCGTGCTGTACCTTTTGAATCTCCCTCCGGTGGCCGCCGTGCCCCATTACCTTTGCTCCTACCCAAACCTCCTTAATTGTGGCCGCCGTGCCATTCCACACACCACCTATGGCCGTGTGCCACCGCTATGTTCCCTTAAAATGGAGGCCTGTAGCTTGTTTCATTTTGCTTGTCTTGAGTTCCAGGAGGAATGGCTTCATCTGGAACACTTTACTCTGCCGTAAACTGATCTTCTCAGCCACAGTCTGTCAAGGTTTGTTCTTCACATTGACTTCTGTAAAATCTGTTCCCTATAATCTGTCAATTAACTGATCTGGTCTGTGTCTAGGATTTTATGGAAGTATGGAGCAGATGGATCCTCGTCAAAGAAACCCTGACGTCATCTGTAGGGTAACTATGATTCTGTGTTAACTTCTTTATAAAACTCCTTTTGGCCAAATGTTTCTCAACTGCACACAAACTTGGCCTCATCGCCCCTTTGTTGGAAGACTACTGATGAGCATGAATAAAAGGAAGATTTGTCGTTGGAATATGTGTCTATTTTGTGTCTGACAGACCTGGAAAATGAACCTAGATCCTGGTCAGAACCCCAATCCAACTCTGCCTCCTTCCTACTGGTTGTCTTCAGGTCTGTACTAAACTTATTGCTGACTCTCAGTTGGATTCAGGAAAGCTAATTGTCTCTTTCATGTTTAGGTCCAGACCCCAAGGACCCAGGCTGACCACAACTGAAAAGCTGGAGTCCTGATCCATGCCAGGGCTGTATTTTTTTTTTTTTTAATGCATCTATAGCTGTATGTTTAACTGGTATAAAGACTAATAATCTCCCACATTGTTAAGTTGTAGACTGTGTATAATTGATGTAGACTTTACACCATTACTCAAAATAAACCTTATTTAATGAAACTTTGGTCAGAAATCAGCTCACAGATAAACACTAATTTTGACCATGGCAAATCCACCATGTTTGTCAAACTTAGCTCCTTGCTGTGAAGTCAAGTCTTGCGTTGTCTCTTAAAGTCCATTTTTCTAGTAAAGACGAGTCTGTTCGTTGGTAGCGCCTAGCTGACGTGTTGGGAGGCCTCCCGGCAGGGGAATTCTGTCCCCTGCTTTATCCGTTGTACTATGTTAGATGCAAGAGTCTATTTAAAATTACACTTTTTAATCTGGTAGGAACACGTTCGTTTGCGTTTAGGGTCTTTAATGGAAAATTGTACTTGTCAAAGAGACAACCGAGACTTGCTGTAATAATTCTTTAAGACAAATGTTCTGTGAGCTGAGTAATTTGGTGGGGGGGGTTGAGTTCCATTAGTTTAATGTCTTAGTGTTTAATCTGGAATAATTTCTGATTTAAGATCACTATATGTGGGTGGGACAAAGATGAATAGGCTTCACCTTGTCTTTAATATGGTGACATCACTCAAACCTGTGTCTTCTACCCCACAGGTATTGATGCTGGATCCTACACCAATGAAGAAGATAACTAAAAGATAAGTTTGTCCTTATTATTCATTGTTGCTTATTCAAAAGTTTGTTCTCTTATGTTATGGAATTTATATTTAATGTAAGTACTTAAGGATTAAGCGTCTACAGATCACCATGACATTTTGTGGATTTTCTGAAATTTGGTCTTTGATCACTGACCTAAACTACTCTTAACTGATCCAGATAGATTTTACTCAAGTCACTCAGAAATGAATGGACTGGATTTCATTCACGTCACTTTACTCCACCACTAACGCTAAACCTTCCTACCACCAACCTTACTTTACCCTTTCTTCCTGGTGTTTAGGAAATCCAGTCCTTAATTCTGAGTGTACCACGGACGGTCTCCAAAATCAGACATGGATCCATCTGATTTTGTGGCCTAGTCCATTCATAGTACATTAACAGTCTGATTAGACATTGGTAGTTCATCAGTGGTCATTTGGCTACATTGAGGACTATACATAAATCATGGTGATTTGGTTCAAAACTGCCTTGTTTGTTTCTACAGTCTTACTTATATAGATTTTTTTTTTTTTTCCTCTTAGGATATTGGAAATCCATGGTGACGGCCAACTCGTAGGTCTCCCCCCCCCTTGGTCTCGTGGAGCTGGGTTTTCTTTCAGTTACATGATGTAAAATTTCAAAATAAACTACATTAAATCTTGCTTAATTCTACACATGTTTATCCACTTCTTCTGTAAATTTTGTTCAGACATGTTATCCTGAAACTAAGTAGCCGGCCGCCTGTGTTGGTCAATTCAGTAAATGTAAAATGACAAAACTGACTTATGAGGTTTTGGTGGTTTTGACTCGTAACGTCTGCTTGAGATCAATTGCTTTGTTATGTAAGCTGAAATGTCAAACTTTCAATCACATTCAAACAAGGTGTTTGTGCTGAAATTGTTCCTATGCTGTGACTGTATGTTGTGATTTACCTATTGTTTTTGCTAGAAAATCAGTGTACAGGCAGAATGTTTGATTTAATGAACTGTTTAACATTAAAATTCAAGTTTTTTTTGTTTTTTTTTTTTGGTGAGCCAGCTGTCCAGTGTCGGTGTATTTTCTTTTAGTCTCTGGTTACAGAAACTACAATGAATGATGGAAGAATTATTGGCACGAACTTAGGAAACCATGGACTGGACTTGTGCTGTGGACCAACCTCTGGGAGTGGCGTCAAACATCCTTTTATTTAGTACTCCACATAAAAATAGCTAACGTGCAATGTTGCTGTCTACCGGTATCCTTGAACCTGGTTGGACTGAGGTTAATCATTGGGTAGTTGGAAATCGACTTTTCCCTTAACGTTCCTTTAGGGTTTTGTATCAGAATGTGTGTTTCTCCAACGGTTTGTTTTGTAGCGGCTCAATGTGTATGATTTAAAAAATTGAACACATCATCACAAGATGTGGTCAAATTATCAATTATATTGAAAATGTTATTCTTTTCAAAGAAAAAATTATATGGAGATTTACCACACAAAGTATGACTTTATGAATGGGTGACCCTTCAGCGCAGGGGCCAACTTTTCGTACTATTCCTTTTTGGCATTAAAGTTAATCAAATCTTTTGTCTGACAGGGTTCACATAACTTCTTGTGGGCTCACCACCCACAGGAAGGATCACAATATGGTACAATGCCATTTGCATGCTGCCACCTGCCCTGTGACCAGGCAAAAGACAAGCAAAACAAGATGAATGCATGTCCTCAAATGTTAGCCGTGGATTGTTTCTTATTGTTTGCCATTTTGGTTCATTCTTTCTGGGGATTTCTACTCTTGATACCTATACACCTCCTTGAAACCTGAATTCTTTTGGTTTGAATCTTGAGGCAGGAGCTCTCAGATTAGATGGGTCTTGAACCCATGTGCCCAGGTTCCCCAGTCTACACCACTGTCATTGAGCTAAGCAGCCACTTGCCTTACTTCCTGAGAAAATCCTTTTTGCGTCATAATCTGATGAGGTTGAAATGTTATGTTTCACAAGGTCAATGACAAAATACAAGTTTCCCATAACAGAAGAACATGTTGATGCTTAGCTCAGTGGTAGTGACCCAGAGTGGAAGACGTAAGTGCATGGGATCAAATCCCACAGGTTGAAACTTAAATCTTATCCTTTGCAATATTCATGTACAAACAGAAGTTTCCCAGAAAGTCCAGTGTCATCCACAATCCAGTGGAACAGCCTGATTGCTCATCCAAAATTGCTGTATTTTTATCCATGGTTGCAGAAACTACAGCAACAAACGAAGGGAGGAAGAACCAGTTGCACAGTGGCACAAACTTTGGAAACCATGGACAAATTTGACTGGACCTGTGGCTGCTTAGATCAGCGGGAGTGACACAGACTTTGGAACCTGGGGTCGAATCTCACATCTGACTGGGTTGAAATTGAAATGTTATGCTTCACGACTTTTATGACATGAGCTCTGCTGAGCACACGGGTAGGGTGAAGCTTGTAGCATATGGTCCCGTTAAAGCTGCGGAACCTGTGTATGTGGGTGCAAGACCCCTCCGAGAAGCTAACATTGAACTAAGTAGCCACATTCCTCTGGGAAACTCTGATTTAGCAAAACTCATGATTTCTACTGAGAATAAAATTGGTTATGTCATCATTCCACTTCAAGTCATTTGCCATGTCATAATAGATTGACAATAAATAAATTAATGCACGTGTTATAAAGGAAAGGTGTGACTGTGCTTGACTCCATGGATTCCCTTAACATACTTTAGGTAAATCTTTCATGCCTCAGCACCTTCCACCCTTGGGCTGAGACCCTGGCACACAGTCTCCATCACTCTTCCTGGGTATTCAGTTGGCATATTGTAGTTTACTCTCTAGTGCTCAGACGGGTCTTGAACCCACATACTCAGGTTCCCCAGTCTATATCACTATCATTGAGCTAAGCAGCCACTTGCCTTACTTTCTGGGAAACTCCTATTTAGCATCAAGCTCTAGCATCAAATCCCACGTCTGACAAATTTGAAACATGCTTTGCGATATTTATGACAAATACAAGTTTCCCAAAATCAAGAGTATGTTGCTGCTTAGCTCAGTGGTAGAGACACCGATTTGGGTACGTGGGAGTGTGGGATCGAATTCCGCGTCGGACTAGGTTGAAGTTTAAAGCTTATGCTCGGCAGCATTCAGGACAAATACAAGTTAACCAGAAAGTAGTGTATGTGGCTGCATAGCTCAGTGTTTGTGATGTGGGTTTGGGAACCTCATGTTGTGGGTTCAAGTCCCACCATTTGGTTGAGGATGGTGTTTAAATGTTATGCTTCACAATGTTCGTGACAAATACAAGTTTCCCCGAAATGAGAGTATGATGCTGCTTAGCTCAGTGGTAGACACACCGATCTGGGAACGTGAGAGTGTGAGATCAAATCCCACGTCGGACTAGGTTGAAGTTTAAATCTTATGCTCGGCAACGTTCATGACTAATATAAGTTAACCAGAGAGAAGAGCATAAGGCTGCTTAGCTCATTGGTAGTTGCACAGACTTGGAGAGCTGTGAGCGCGGGTTCAATCCCCGTCTAAGCAAGCTGAAAGATTTGACACAGACTTGACTGACGACAAAGACTAAAGAGCGGAAATCCCCGGAACGAGTTGGCCGGACGGGCGTGAGTAGAAGCCGTTGGATGCCAGTGCGGAAATCCCCGAAAGAAGGCCGGAAAGTCCGTAATTTCAGACAGACCCCGGATTGAGCGTACCGTGGTGGCATCCAACGCCAGAAGGCTGGACAGGGCGTACCGAGTAGGCCGGACAGGGCGTGACGTGGCAGAGTCCGACGCCAGAGGACCGCAACGAGCGTACGGAGTAGGCCGGATAGAGCGAGTCGAGGTGTCGGACGGTGCCAGAAGGCCGGAATGAGCGTAGCAGGTAGGCCGGATGGAGCGTGGCAAGTTGTCGGAGTTGGCAGGCAGGGGGTGGCATGAAACATCAAGAGGGGTCCTGGGCAGTAGACGCCGGACACCACCCCAGGCTGCATAGGGTGCTGCCCTCCACAGAAAATTTTTTTCCTGCAGCCCTAGAGATGGCCCCTAGAGGAAAAATGGAAATGGCTCTGTTCCTGTAGAGCAGGGGTGTGGGGGAAAAAATTTCTGTGGTGGTGGCAGCACCCCATACAGCCTGGCCTCCGACACCATGACCTGCTCCGTAGGCCCATTCCGGTATTGGACACCACCGCATCATCGTTGCCACCTGCCTGCCTGCCTGCGTGGCCTGCTGCGACACCTTGCCACGCTCTGTCCGGCCTGCCTGGTACGCTCATTCCAGCCTTCTGGCACCGTCCGACACCTCGACTCGCCCTATCCGGCCTACTCCGTATGCTCGTTGCGGTCCTCTGGCGTCGGACTCTGCCACGTCACGCCCTGTCCGGCCTACTCGGTACGCCCTGTCCGGCCTTCTGGCGTTGGATGCCACCACGGTACGCTCAATCCGGGGTCTGTCTGAAATTACGCACTTTCCGGCCTTCTTTCGGGGATTTCCGCACTGGCATCCAACGGCTTCTACTCACGCCCGTCCGGCCAACTCGTTCCGGGGATTTCCGCTCTTTAGTCTTTGTCGTCAGTCAAGTCTGTGTCAAATCTTTCAGCTTGCTTAGACGGGGATTGAACCCGCGCTCACAGCTCTCCAAGTCTGTGCAACTACCAATGAGCTAAGCAGCCTTATGCTCTTCTCTCTGGTTAACTTATATTAGTCATGAACGTTGCCGAGCATAAGATTTAAACTTCAACCTAGTCCGACGTGGGATTTGACCCCACGCGCTCACGTTCCCAAATCGGTGTCTCTACCATTGAGCTAAGCAGCAACACACTCTCACTTCTGTGAAACTTGTATTTGTTACGAACATTGTGAAGCATAACATTTAAAGACCATCCTCAACAGATGGTGGGA
Organism: Paraplagusia blochii; assembly: GCA_016785265.1. Lineage (NCBI taxonomy): Eukaryota > Metazoa > Chordata > Actinopteri > Pleuronectiformes > Cynoglossidae > Paraplagusia > Paraplagusia blochii. Next base: position 68,790 of record JAFBJS010019992.1, on the reverse strand, counting down.
CTTGAACCCACAACATGAGGTTCCCAAACCCGCATCACACAACACTGAGCTAAGCAGCCACATACACTACTTTCTGGTTAACTTGTATTAGTCATGAACATTGCAGGGCATAAGATTTAAATTCCAACCTTGCCAGGCATGGGATTCGATCCCACACTCTCACGTTCCCAAGTCTGTAGCTCTACCACTGAGCTAAGCAGCAACATACTGACGTTCCTGTGAAACTTGTATTTGTCAAAATATTGGGAAGCATAGAAACTAAATTCCTACCTTGTCTAATGTGGGATTTGATCCCACCTCCTGAG
>JAFBJS010019992.1:51472-68281 GCA_016785265.1 Paraplagusia blochii | reverse complement strand
TTACTTCACATTTGTATCATTAGTCATTAGAGATGAATCCTGTCATAGGAAATAAAATAAATGAGTCATTGGAAATGGTTGAAACAGGCTGTGGTAGTTCATGCAAAGAACAATGCATTAATTGTTGAATGCAGAAGTCGCATTTTGTTGTGTCCAGTGTGATGTATCACAAAGTGAACAGTTGGCATCTTTGAGCTGCTTGGGAAGCAGTGATTGGGGACACTCTAACCTGGCAGCTGGTGGATTTGGACCTGCAACCCTCCAGACGCAGGTCTGATTCCTTCACCTCTGGGCCACCAGTGCCCCAAAAGATTCCAACACCCTTTCTGCTCAGTTATAAAATAAATGACATATGAAAATGACAATGTTTACTATTGCACATATGTTGTACTTTCATATCAGATTTTACTTTTTATTTACAATCCATTCAAAATAGTGAATGTATTTTCATAAATATTTACAAAAAAAATACATTCTATAAAAAAAACATACATTTCTATAAAAATACATTTAATGCACCAGAAAAAAAGAAGTTATGTATTGACTGTGTTTTTACCAGTTAGTTATCTGTTATTAAAAGTGTCTTAAAATGTTCCTCCACTTAAGTTGGAGGATTTTTTTCAGTTTCTGGGGAAACACTGACGTTTTGGCAAGGAAGAGACAAATAATTGTTTTCGTCTTCAATACAGACATCCAAGATACATTTTGTATACATGTATTTGATGCTTTTCACCTAAGGAAATCACACAGCCCACACAGGTGCCAGTGTTGAGTACCGAGTAGGAATTGAAAGTACTTTGAAACATTTTCAACACCGCTGTGGTCTCTTAGCCCAATGTCGTCTCCTGCACAAACCATTGCACTGTTTTTAGGTCACAGCTCAACCTAAAGACTTCCTGTCATCGTGCATGGACGCCATCGTGCATCCGTCAGATCGTGCCATCTTGGGCCCGCCCCACAGGACCCAAAGAAGACACGTTGGACTTCAACAAGAGGAGGACGAGACTCTGGTCTCAGTTCAGACCTCCGAAGTGCTGAAGGTTGCTCTTCTCTGGTTGATCATGGACCTTTTCAGAGTGTTCTTGGTGTCCCTCACCTCGTGAGCAATGAAGTAGTAGCACAGAGCGTCCAAACAGCAGGTGATGTTGGACAGACACATGGCTACTTGTATGAACAGGCTGATCCTGATCCTGGAGTCACAGTCCTGGATCACACCTTGGCGCACCTGGGAGAGTTGACAAACAGAAAGTTATACAGGTGCCAACTTAAAGTTTCTCACACTGTGGGTTGCTTCATGAAAGTGGATCAAGAAGTTTTGTTTTTTTTTTTGCACTTAAATTAACCAAGCTGAGAATGTGTGTGTGATCTTTTCTTAAGTAAATCTGAAGTATATGTTATTGTCCAAGAAAGCATGTCATGAAGTCATTAAAAACAATTTGACTAATACAATCAGTTAGCAAATATGTCTAAGTATTAGATTTGAAATCCAGGGTGCTGTATAGTCTTCTTTTTGTCCCTTTTTCAATAGTTGACAGCTTTTTCCATCTCCCCCTGTCCTCTGTATCTTCAACTCTGACTCCAACTACCTCGATGTCCTCCCTCACTGTGTCCATCAATCTCCTCTTTGTCTCCTACCTGGTAGCTCCATCTCTAGGATAATTTTTCCATCAATGTATCCACTGTCCCTCCTCTGAACATGTCTCTGAACAAACCATCTACCTCTCTAGCTTTTTCTCCAAACCTTCCTGTCTGTGTTGTCCCTCTAATCACCTCATTCCTGATACTGTCCATCCTTGTCTCTCCTAAAGAGAATCTCAGCATCTTTAACTCCTCCACCTCCAGCTCTGTCTCCTGTCTTCTACCTATTCCTAGTGTCTCTAATCCATCATGGCTGGTCTTCACCTTAGCTGACTCTCTTCTATCACAGATCTTCCTAACACATTTATCCAGTTGTTCCATTCTGCCTCATTCACCTCCATTCTTCATACATTTTATAGTAACCCATTATAATAAACTACTGTGCTCTAACAGTGGGTCGAGGACCTCAAGCTGGTCCATAAAAATATTACATTTGGGTCGAGACATTTCATGATAGTCATTAGCTATCAAAAAATAATTTGTTATAAATTTCTGTGTGGGTTTTTAGTCATCCTGGTCATTTTATCCGATAAGGCTTCTTCAGTTCAGAACTGTGGAAGCCTCTTGGATGAGACAATTTCTTTTATTAATATTTTTGTTTTTCTTCAGTATTTTTTCGTTTTCATGAATAGACCCAGATTTTATAGCAGTTTGTGTCTATTATTTCAAAGGCTTGGTATTGTATGCAAAATAAAAGGTGTGTGATGACCCTTTTTTAAGTAAAGGGTCATCACAACAACTTTTTTCATTGTTATAAATTAAAGGTTAAATATTTATTGAGTTGCTGAAAAACTGGCTTTGGGATTCTCACCAGGAACTGCAGTAGAATACCAATATGGCTTGGGGTGAATGGCACCAAGAAGGCACTGAGACTGCTGTAGATGATCTTGACACAGGCCTGACTCTGAGGGCTGTGCTGTCCGGACCGCTGAAGAGCCCAGATGGTGTGGAGCGAAGTGTAAACCACCACCAGCACAGGCAGCAAGAACCCGAACACTAGCAGGCAGATGATGACCAGAGGACTCCAGCCTTTATCTGAAAATTGATGAAAGCAGCGGAAGTCCAACTTAGGGCTCTCCCTGAAGTGGTAAACAGTTGGAGAGAGGACGGCCAGAACCAGCAGCCAAACTCCCACACAGGTCCACCGAGCTGCTGAGGGTGAGCGCAGCTGCTTGGCCCTGAAGGGGTGGCAGATGGCCATCCAGCGGTCCACAGCTATGCACATGATGGTGTAGATACTGCCGTAGATCCCGAAAAAGTACAGACTCTCCAGGACGGAGCACAGAGGCTGAAGGTTGGCGGGCCAGAAGTGATTGGTGGCGTGCATCTTGAAAGGAAGTGGGAAGAGGAGGATCAGGTCCATGAGAGCCAAGCTGGTCATGTAGATGGTTGACTCGGTGCGTTTCTTCAGGAAGACGCAGAACACCAAGAGAGCAATGGCGTTGAGGAACAGACCGCAGAGGAACGTTGGGATGTAGATGACCAGCTCCAGATACCTCATCAGGTGATCCACGGATTCAAACGAGCAGTTGGCAGTCATGGTGTCGGCCTGGATTCAAACACAGAGTTGACGTCATTTCAGTGTCAGTGAACGCGTCTGAATTTCCTGTTGAGCATCTTTGATCCCCCAACCACAGAAACACCTGTCAGACACGTCCTTGTATCAGTGGGCACGAGTCGATTTTTTTTGTCTTTTTTGTTGTGGAGACAAGTTCCAAAACAGTTGAAGTTTGTAAAGATTGTAAAGACTCAGACTACAAACAGTATTGTGCCTTAATATCAGGAAGTGCTTATCAGATAAGAGACCTGGCACAACAACATCCTTAACAAACGTCCTTATCACGTTGTCCCTACAGGCTTATTGATAATAGGATAATGAAATATTTTCTCTCAGCCAATGAAGTCTCCGGAGACAAAGTCCATCACTGTAACATGGCGGTGCTACAGTGTTGTAACCTACACGTTGTCTCAGTCAGACACATCAGCGGGTCAACACAGATTTTCACCAGCGACTTGATCTTCCCCTATGAGGAGATTTCACGTCTCAAGATTTAACGTCACAATTTATTTCATGATACCGCTGCAGGCATAATTTTGGATCAACATTCTGAAATAAATAAAAAATTGTCTTCATTTTCAACCACATATTTATATAATATTTATTATGTTGGCCTAGTCTCAGGACTCTATATATATAAGTATTTTCTCTGTATTTCCCGCATGTTTCTGAACTGTATTCATCCAAGGACCAATAGTGGCCCACGAGTCAAAAAGGTTGCCCACGTCCTAGCAATTGGCCATTAAAGTATAGACGCCACTGGTCTATTATATAGAACAGAGGTCACCAACCTGGTGTTTGGGGGCACATGGTAGCACCCATGGTCTTCCTAAGGTGCCTGCAGTGTGTGTTCCAAAAAACTAGTCCAGAAAGGTACCATTTCTATGCTTTTTGAGCAGAAGTTACACTTATAATGTGAAGGGATTAACAAACTAAGGCCCGGGGGCCAGATGTGGCCCATTGAGCTTAGAAATGTGGCCCGCCAACATTATCCAAATGATATTATTTATTTGTATCATTACACTTCTGCCTTTTCCCTGCAATTCCCCAGTAGGTGAGGCCAAAAAGGCTATTAGAAATTAAGCATTTTATGTTATATACGTGACTTTTTACACGCCATTTATCTCAGTTCCACAAAGGTTCCATCTTTCTGCTTTTGACTTGGTCACCGTGTCCAATTCTGGGATCCTTTGTTGCCTACGCATGTTCTAATGGGTGCAATCATGACGGTCAGAGGAGTGGTCACTATAGTATGTCCCAGTACTTTTTATTGTTACATTGATTGGTAAGTGTGCATCAAACAAGAAGATCTTCATGTTACTGAGTGTCCTCGGTTTCAAAAAGCTTGATGACCACTGATATAGAACGTACCAGCGTAAATTTATAGAATAAAATAAATCTAAATTTGATGCACTCCATATATAAAATTTTCTGCTGCGTTTTGCTGTTTAGAAGAATAAAAATATATATTTTTTCATTTAACTATTTCAAATAGTTAAATCAAATAGTTCAAGTCCGGACCTTATTACATTATTCAGTTCATTGTTGTTCTAAAGCAGTAGCACGTGTCTAACCTGGTGGTGTTGAAGATGAGGAGTCCTTCACAGGAACGATGTGAAAATCCAGAGCCTGTCTCTTCACCACCTCATCAGCGCCAGTCTCTCTTTTCACTGTGCTTTGAGGGTGATATACGCCGCCGTCTGCGCCAGACACACTTCTGCTTTCTCTCTCTGTCTTTGTGCGTTTTATCATCACCACTTCCTGAGTCATGCCACACATTAAAACCAATGAATTCTGATGAGCTTTTAAATCTATTTAAATGCAGGCATTACTATACCGGTCCGGCCTGTTCCACTGGTAACAGCCCTCATGTCGCTTCTGCGCCAGTGTTTATAATAACAGTGAGCACGATTATCAAAAACAGAGGACGTGGTTCATTCCTCTGAACACTAATGCCAAGGCAGAGAGATATCTACGCCTGATACATTTTTGCAATTGAACTGCCGAGCTGAAGAACACTGTCTGGTTCTGCAGCTTTAATAAAATGTGTTTAATGAGTTCTCTAAAAATGTATTAGCTAAAGTTAATTTTAATAATAAATAATATTACAAAAGATTAAATGCAATTTACATATGGCTGACTATTACTGTGACCACTCTATATGATAATATATATAAAAAATACATATTTTCGTATTATGGTACATTTCCACACAGGATTCATAGTAAAAAGAAAGTAAGTACATTGAAAAATAAAATAAATAAGAAGGAAAAGTGAGTTCATTTTCTTGAAACCCCAAAGAATACTTAAAAAATTATAATGTTAACATATAGCGGACTGTGACCTGTCTATATGGTGATATAAAAAATATAATTTTTTTTTATCATGGTACATTTCCACACAGGATTCATAGTAAAGAGAAAGTAATTGTATTTAAAAAAATAAATAAGAACAAAACCCCAAAGACTACTTAAAATAATTATAAATAATGTTAACCAACTGTATTAAAAAAAATAAGTGTATCTTTTTATCTTTACATTTCCACACAGACTGCATAGTAAGAAGGGAAAGTACTTTTACCTTTTGGTTAGATCAGCAGTTGCGTTTTACAGTTTCTGCAGACTGTGACAGTCTGCAGAATGAGGCCCGACAAACTAGAGAAAGTCGTTTTTGTCTTTATAACTGATCAACTCATCAATTCCAGACCAAATTGATTCAATTTCCAGTCTGAACTGGTGAAAAATACTTTAGAAAATACAAAGCTGCAGATTAACAAAAGGGTAAATACTGTATTTTATCTCTTCTTTACATGTCGTGATTGGCAAATATGATGTTTATCTCTGATATTGCATTTCATCCAAAACCACAAATGACACACAGTCTCATGACTGTGGGAAATCCAGCAAACAGACTTGGTGGAACTGTTGTAGACGCAGTAACAATGATAAACAAACAGACAGACAACAGCGCCTCTCACCACCAGTCTAACGGTTGTTGTTTGTGTTTGGAGAGTGTGGCGAATGTTTCCTCTCAGTTTAATTTCCATTATCGTCAGAGAGATTTTCTATAGTCGGTCAACCACACTGCCTAAAAGTACCTATAGACCCACAACAAATAATCATACCACTCATACACAGCTGAGAATCAGTGCAGCAGACGTGCAAACTAAGGTTCGGGGGCCGGAGGCGACGCGTTTGTCGTCCTAATCTGGCCCCAAAACTTGTCCATGTTATAATGCTCTTTTATTTTGTCATTTTTTTTCCCCCCGTCAATGCCGTCTTTTACCCAATGCAAAATACAGAAAAGGCCATGCATCATTACACAAGTGAAATTATTTGCCCACCCTTGAATATAGGATCCATGCATAAAGCATTTTTCTTTTTTTTGACTTATATAGTTAGAGAATTTAAAAAAAAGTTATATTTATTAAATACAACTTATAAGGCAAATTATGGAAAAAACTTCAATATTTGACTTGAAAGTAGATGTTTCCAACATTGTATATTTTTATAAAAAAAAATAAAAACTAAAATTTTTTCCTAGAAAATTATTCTACAATTGACAATAACAGTAGGACCGGAAATAGCTAAATAACTTTGAACCACCTACAAAAAGTTGATAAAGGACCTGGAGTCGACGCCATTGCAGGTACAGTGTTTAGTCATGATGTGTCAGTGGTGTAATAACAGCACAGACACTGAATGCTGATTGTATCTGGAGGTTTCCTGTTATTTGGCGCTGACATGCCTCACCGCACCAAAGCCGTGGGAAGATGTCTTTGCTTTTTTTTTTTTTTGCCTCATTTCTCATGCAGAATTTACAGAAGTTTGGTTAAAAACACACCAGAGGTGATTACATTTTAGTATGAAACGTAGCGGATTCTAAGGAAATCCATGACTTTTATGGGCGAAAGATTCTACGTGTGGTGTCGACGCTACCCTCTACTGCACAAGGTGAGAACTGAGGTGGGAGAACCCAAGTTTGACGCAAAATGAGAGCGTTTCTAATAAAGAAAAGGGGAAATTTGTGTCATCAGAATACAAATGTTTTGTGTTTTTAACGTACATAGTAATGACTCTAAGTAATTGAGGGATAAACCGAATAATTGCAGGATGTTTATTCAATCTGTTTTATTCCTGTTTTGTCTGGACCAGGTTTGCGACAGGCTGGTTTTAGAGAACTGTATTAGACTAAAGAGAACTGAAAGTGAATAATGTGAGAGACAGAGATTTTCCACACAGAAGATCACTTTTCCTCCAACAGTTGGTCGTGTCAACATTTCTTTTTCTGCTTTTCTCAGCTTCTAACCCGTCCGACGCGAGCGAATCTCCCGTTATCACTGTGTCAGGTGTTGGTTTACTACAGCTGAGCTGTTATTACGGCAGCTCCAGGATCGTGACACGACTTCTGCAAAACAAACACTGTCGGGGGTTGGAAACAGTCGGGATGAAGTTGAAGCCAAAACACGGACAAAGTATCAGGAACCATAATCAGAATCTATTTTGTTGTAACAGATTTTTATTCCATTAAAATCTCAATGTGAAAAAGAAAAAAAAAAAAAATAAGGGAGTAAACAGGCCACGGTTAACACTCAGAAGACAGAAAAACAGAGGACACATCCATTTTAGGAACATTACTATTACACCGTGGATAAAACAAGGGGGAGGGGACCCTTCAGGTACGCCTAAGTCGGATTTATTTATTTTTAACAACCCAGATGTTTGTGCTTCTTTTTGAGAAGAGGCGTCTTCTAAATCTGTCTCTACAAATGTTTGTCCACGCTACCATGTCAACTCCGACTCCTGGACACGACCAAAACCAACAGGACCGTTATAGAAAAGGGTTGTTCTATATAAAGATGAAATCACTGCAGCGCGATTTTGCCCTGGAGGCATTACAGGTGAGGTGCATCTCACCTGTAATGACATCTGCACTCAGCCTAATTTCCTTTAAGTTCACACGCACTGACTCGGTTGCTCTGCAACAAAAACATATTGTTTACTTCCCTCAGACCTGCGTTGGAGCCAAGAGGGATTTACAATACTTTAAATTACACCATGTATGTAATGTAAACAGTATGTAAATATCTGTTGACTCGTTATCAATGTTATTCAGCTATATAAGGCTGTATGTAATGTTTACGGTATTGGTGTGCACGTGGTAACTGATATTTCTTGTACTTTTCAATACTTTATTCTGAACACATTGTACAATTGTCACTGTTGTTCTTGAAGTCTTTTCGTGCAATTATTCCATTTTTTATTGCATCAGCTATATATATATATCTATCTATATATATATATACATATATATGATGCTATATTTTTTTTTTCCTATTTTTTTATTGAAACCATTTTTAATAATCAGAATACTTTTACTTTTTACTTTCGATTGCTCCATACCACAATAACTGGGAAAAAGGCACTTAAAAATTAAAGAGTTAAAGGAAGAGAACAATGTATACACATATATATATATATATATATATATAGTCCTAATTTGTTTGTAATTAAAACCATTTTTTTACTATTGTGTTAGTGCACCGTGGGACGAGTGAGAAACAGAAATTCCCCTTCTGAGTTGGGGAATGACAGAAAATGTTTGAGAAACACTGATAAATGCCAAAAAAAAGGGGGAGAGGAAAACAAATATTAAAATAAAATATAAAAAAAAAACAAAAAAATCACTCTGGCTAATACCTCAGAAGGGGTAAAAGTCTGGACCTGCTAGAGTTTCCACTGGAAGAGCCAGCCAGTTTCTAACATTACATTTACAGGAAAATATGAGCGTGTTTGTGTGTTTTAGAGAGAAACCTGTGAAGGGAGCTGTCACCGTGTGAGGAGACGTGACTTGTTTTTGACTAGAAGACCAAGCAAAAATCAGGAAAAACTAACACGGACACACACAGAGACACAGACAGACAGAGACACAGACACAGACACACTGGCACAGAGACTCAGTCTAGGACGCTGTGAATTTTCTCAGTGCGATAACAATGAGGGCGAGAAGGACAGACGCTCCCAGGAACACAGCAATAACAATGGCTGTGATGGCCCCGGCCCCCAGGACTCCTGCACATCCACATCCACGTCCACAGACACAGAGACACAGACACGGACAAGATGATCAAAATGATTTGAATACATTAGATTAAACTGACAAACACCGAGTGCAGCTCACCTTCTTCCTCGTCTATGCTCAGGGTGTGGGTGATGTCCTCGTAGTCACTGGTGGACGACTGCTCCGTCATGTCCTGGAAAGGGTTTTTGGTGGTGACGTCACTGGGCACGTCCCCGGACGAGGGGTCCTGGTTGTATATGGTTGTTGAGACAGGGTCAAAAACTGTGTCTGAAGACGAGGGGAGGAAAAAGAAAAAAAAAAACATCACCTTATCGTGTGTTGACGTAAACATACAGAACATCACTGCTGCAGTGATGATGCGTTCACTGCCAGGATTTCACTGTGTATTTGGCCCCGGCTGTCCTTAATCCAACAGCCTCCCTCTTGTCCAGGGCTAACGGTCCAGACCTGGGCATAAGGATGTCTTTGTAGAGGATGGACATTTTGTCCGTTCGAGCTTCAGCTCGTCCCCCCCTCTCCTTTCCACCAGGCTTTGGCCAAGATCGGGTTCTAAAACATTTTGGGTGCAAAGTGTGCACAAATCATCGGTGGCAGCTGCAGATAAGGAAGGTTTTGCCTCAGGCTCAGCAGCTGCAGGGAAGGAAATGAATGTAAAAAATGTTTTTGAAGCTCACTGTTGGCATAGCTCTGCATTTGTTGTCTTTCCAACACAAACTGTCCTCTGACATTTCTCCCATCTGGGCATTGAAGCACCATGAGACTTTTCACACCTCTGCAGGAGCCAGAGAAACTGGAGCGTTTTTTTTTTATTTCTGCTTTTTCTTTGGATTCTATACCAGAAGCTGGGGGAACAATAACAAGAATAAGGTTAAGGGTTCGAGACCCTCCAGGATCTTTTTCAGTTCTCAAACTACTTTTTTTTATTTTTAGTAAACCATAAGATCAACCAGGTCCTGCACAAATTGTCGAACTGGGGAAATCTGATTCATTTAAATGACTGATTCCAACTGTGCAACATTTGAAGACAAATTGCCCTTGCATGACAATAGCAGGCAATTAAATAGTTGTTTGTCAGGCCTGGGCAAACTAAGGATCAGGGGCTGGATGGAGCACATTTAGCTTGTATATTCGGCCCACCAAACTTGTAATTATTACATTATCAATTTCCATCATCATTTAACTTTAGTCTTTTCCATGCAATGCCTGCTTTTAACAGTAGATGGCTTAGAAGTGGCTAAAAGCTTGTCAAGTCAAATTACTTTGGCATGACATTGGGTTTATGAAAAGGATGGACAGGATCATGAATGAGGTCATCAGAAGGACAACACAGACAGGAAGGTTTGGAGAAAAAGCTGGAGAAGACAGATTGAGATGGTTTGGACATGTTCAGAGGAGGGACAGCGGTGGAAGAATAATCCTAGAGATGCTACCAGGTTGGAGACAAAGAGGAGATTGATGGATGCAGTGAGGTAGGACAAGGAGGTAGTTGGAGTCTAAAGAGAAAATACAAAGGACATGGGGAGATGGACAACGTTGATTTGCTTTTCACGGGTTGCCAGGTCAGAACCAAAAACAGCCATGTTCTCATCCCACGTTAGAGCGCAGCAACAATTTACAAAGTCACTTAATGTTGACTTCAGCAAAACGGCTGAGATTTAAATCAAATCTAGGTCGGACAAATCAAACTAACAGTCTGGTATGGAGGTTTCAAGGAGGTTGAAAACCTCTTCCTGTTCTTTGTAGGTTTATTGAGATAAGTACCCAGCTCTTCTGCACGCTTTATCTAATAAGACTTACAACGTGTGAAGTGAAGAAACACACAGAGGGCACAGAGCTGCAGAGTGTCCCTGACACCGTCTGGTCAAACACGCGCCAGCAATTACCATCTCTGCGGTAATTGGACAAAGTTTCGTTTGAAACCCCCTCCCCGTCCCGAACAACAAGCCCCTCACTCACTGGCCCACCCATTTACACACACGCTCACTGATTCACTCATCCTGTCGTCGAGACTCGGCTCATTCCAACAAAACCCAAATCCAAACATATTTACACTCATCTTATTTCACGCTCCTTATTTACTCTGCAGGCTGCGACGCCCTCGGTGCCCTCTGCGTCACTCCGGCGCCCCGTCCCTCCAAGCTGGGATTGAACAAATTTTGAGTGGAACTCATGATTTTTTTTTTTTTTTTACAAACAGTGATTTTGACTCAATCTTAGTGATTTTTTAAAATTATTATTTAATGTGTTAGAAGCTTCTCGCTCTGACACTTGCCGAAGCTCAGGAGCCCCGGGGCCCGCGGCCAGCTCAGCCATCAATGAGGCCTTGAGCACCGCGGCACAAAAGACAGTTTGTGCGGTCACACTGGGCGGCGCTGCTGCAACCGGTAACAACCGGCCGGGCCCAAAACCAGGCAGCAGCCGGGCACTGGACGTCAAACAAACTTGTTTATTTAATAGTTTGCATGTGTGGAAGATTGTGCCTCCATGAAGAGCGTGATTTAAAAGGGGAAAATAATCATAACAACGCACGACTTTCCAAAGGTGTTTGTTTCCACTCAGGGTGAAAGATGCTGTTGATGTTACTGGAACCTCCTGGGACTGATGTTCCTCCAAACTCCTCAGGTCACACTCCCCTCCATCAGCACCACCCATCGTGATTAAATGTTCTTTTTCCCAGGATGTTCAAACTAAAAATACCTGATGGTTGACTGCTTTGGAGAAAATCTCCTGAATGGTTAATTAAAATGAGGGCAAATTTAGTACAGGTTTTAGCCCTGGGTTTTTTTGTGCAGCAAAAATGTTTAAATAAATACAATTATAATAAAAAATCTTTCTCAAACAGACATGGGCAAATATTTGGACTAAGATTTGACACAGGAGCCCAGTCACGGACAGATAGATGGAGCATTTGTGCAAACTAAGATTAACAAGGTGTAAAAATGATAAATAAGGTCTAAAATGATCAAATGTTTTAAAGACTTTCTGCGCCTCTCTTTTAAGGGAAAGGTCGGAATTGCAGGAAAGAAAAGTGCAATATAACGATAATATGAATAAATAGAATAATTTGGTTTCTGGACGGCCATATTAAAAATCCCAATGGGCGGCATCTAACCCCCGAGCCTTAGTTTCCGCAGGTCTGTTTATAGCAAAAAATGATTTAATTTTACTCCTATTCTCATTTATATACATATGTTAATATATAAACAATAAACATCATATATCATTTGGACAAGTCTGGACGGCTGGATTGAACATCCCAATGGGCTGCACGCAGCCCCTGAGCCTTAGTTTCCCAAGGTCTGTTTATGCTAAAAATAACTTTACTCATTCTACTCTTATTATAATATTATAAATATATATAGAAATATGCACACAAATATATAAATACATAGATAAAAATATAAATATGCACAGTATATACCAACATATAAATATATACAAATATATATGTCTAAGCAATACATAGCATATATTAGTGATAAGAAAAAAAACATGAATAAAAAAACTTTTATGTTGGTTTATCAATTGCTATAAAGCAATATTTTCTTCTGTATCATATTATTTAGTGCAATTTTATTATTTATATTTTAACCACACTTTTGTATTATATAACATATATATAGCAATATAGTACTAATCCAAAGTATTCCACTTAAGTAATCACAGCCCCATTAGATCTACACCTTGTCTCATGGACAGTGTAGTCCAGTATTTCACCTCCGATACTTCACTGTCACTTGTACCTGACTTCTCTGGCTCTAAGATTTCACACCGACCAGAGAGGTGACAGACCGTGTACATCTGCGACGGTGTGAAAAGAAAACCACATCAATCGGTGTGAAATCACCGTTTCATCCTCCCCATTTTGCAGCTTTTGTTGTGAGAAAAGTACAAAACACAACTATGTCACCGGAGTCAGAAGGTGAGTAATAATCACACACTTTTATGGACAAATGTTGAGTCAGAATGTGAGGCTGCATGTCACGCTAGTTTGGTTCACATGGTTCTCACAAACGAAAACATCAGTAATAACAAGAGACACACACACACACACACACACACACACACACACACACACACACACACACACACACGACAGAGTAATATTTGGCAACAACTTCTCATTAGAAATTGTTTAAAATCAGTTGCAAATTGCTCAGGGGCAGTGGTTAAGGAACCGGACTTGGGTTCACAGGGTTCCATGTTCGAGTCCACTAGCTGCCAAGTTACCACTGAGCATGGCACCTTCCCCACCCACTGCTCCCCAAGCGCTCAGAGCTGGATCACAATGACAAGACGTTTGCTTTCCTTTTTATTTTTGGCCTGTCAGAGCTTCATGTGTTGGAAACACAACACAACAATATAGTGATCATCATTGCAGAAGACAGACTCAGTAGCTGGGTAAACTTGTCCACAGCAGAGACAGCAAAGAGACAAGCAGCCGTTGACGCCCACTTGTTTTACCCACGATCACTTCAGAAACTGCACGCAAGGAAGTCCATAATTTACCGACAGGAATCAAACGTCTGACTCAATCACTGTAAGGCAAAAGCACAAACCGACGTTGGATGTGAACATCCGTGAAGATTTTGTTTTTAAGGCACATTTAAGGAAGGAAATCAAACTCCTTGTCATTGTGACGTCATGATCCACACCACTGCACCTCCGTATTTATTTAACCCATCACCAAAGTGACCAGTGGGGAGCAGTGGGTGGAGACGGTGCCGTGCTCAGTGGACATCAGTGGTAACTTGGTAGTTGGTGGATTTGAACCTGTAACCCTCCGAACCCCAGTCCGGTTTCTTAGCCACTGTCACCACTTCACACTATGTAACCATCACAAGCATGTGGTTTTGCAAAAAAAAAAACCTGAAATAATCTAGTTTCATGCTAAGAAAAAATATAAAAATAATCCCTAGGGTGTGTCCTTTAGGAAATTATGGATTAATCCCATGATGTTTACTAGTTTTAATAAAGGACAAGTTGGTGCGACGACATTTTCGGCCATAAAGAAGCAAATGTGGGACAAAAGAGAGATCGGCCTCTTCGTCTGTCCCAAAGATCTTCACTGAGAGTCGGACTGATGACTTGTTTCGATAAATCAGTATCAAAACCAAGCAGAATCACCGCGACTCGTGACTGACTCAGAACTACGGCTTTGAGCTTTCAATCTGAACATGAAGGTGGACTGAATCATCCTGTTTGTCAAAGAGCAGCTTTCACAGCATTTACATTAAGCTGCAAAAGTATCCACTCAACCTGAGGGTTTGGGTGGAAAAAAAAAAAAAAAATCACATTCAGTGTGAAATTGATTCTTTTCAGTGAAGTACCAGGTGTACTTACTGGACTAGAGTGAATACTTTACACCACAAACACATTGTATTCTGCAGTGTTTGGGTGAAGACCGACAGAATCAACAGGTTTACCTGCATGTGTGAAAGTGATCAGGAGCCCAAGAAGGACCAGCAGGAAGAGTCTGCAGATGCTGCTGCCGCCGCTGTGGACCATGGTGCTTGGACAAGTGGACGAGCGTCAGGACGGAGCGGTGAGTCTCAAATATCCTCCAGCAGCGACCTGCAAAGAGTAAAGCAGAGGAGCAGGAGAGAAGAGTTCGGGGTGGGGAGAGAGGGTAGATGGGCCAAGGGCTGGGTGAGGGGGTTGGACAAGGTGTGGACAAGGCACAACAGCCTGGACAGTATGGACTTTGTGAGGACACCTTTGCTGACCTGACTCACTCTAAATTCCTGCAACCGCAGAGCTGCGTGTCGGGTGGAAGCGAGGGTCGACTTCTGCCAGGCTGCTTCACAGAGCTCCATGCTGGGTGTGTGTGAGATTAGATGGAAAATTAAACATGTTGGACAGAACAAACCAGCAGCTTAAAAATCTGTGTTTTGTAATCGGTTTGATGTGAGTAAAATATATTGGGGCAGAGATCATCATGATAAAGATTCAACAAACGTCAATCACAGTGGAATTCCAAACTAAAAAATAAAAAAAAAAATAAAAAAAATCCAGAGAAAATACATGCATTGACCATCATACACCTCTGGTGCGAGACTCCAGATCTGGGTTGTCCAAACTTTTCAAGAGTCCCATAAGTCACGAATCATGAGTACACAAGTCAACAGACGTTACTTGAAGATATTTTATTGTTAAACTGATATTCAAACAATTGGTTTTACAACAAAAATGGCCGTGATCCACGTAAAGGCCACAACCCGGTCTTTTGGAAACAATGTTATGGTTAATATTCCAAAAACTGAAAATGTTTGATTTTTCTACTACACCTCCTCCAGGTTGCATGAGACACTGTCATAATGGAGATACCTTATCAGATATATATCTATAAAGCACATTTATTTAAAAAAAAAAAAAGAAAATTGAGAAAAGGGGAGAAACCTCAGCGTAAGACAAGAACCTTCACCCTGGACGGGCAGGTGGGGGCGCATAAACACAACATACAATATAATTTACATTCTTTTTAATGCCTTTGCACCACCTCACTCTCCCAGCCCCTGGGGACACGTCCGGACCCCAGTTTAAAGCAACTATTCCAACAATTTATTTTGTCATTCATTTATGAGAAGCATAGCCTACAGACTGATCATACAGTGGAAACATTTTCACAAAAACACTTAACTGCAAGTCACACATACCATCACTTTCATTTTTAGAACTACCATTTACAGGCCGACATGCAATTAAAATATTTTACATTTCAAAGTAATAAGCCAGATGTCGACGCAACAATAGGAGAACTTGGGTGTCGGTCACTCCTACATGTGAGAAACGTGAAGACCTTTTGAGCTGTAGAACGAAAGTTATAGAAGGTTGAGGAAAGACTGACAGGTTGAAGTCAATATTTATTTTGAATATTTTTACATTAAAGTACAAGAAAAAGCTCCAGCAGTCAAAAGCGAAGGTCCATGTAGTCGGCCATCAACCCCACGGACCTTTCTGTCCTACAAGAAAGGAAAAAGAAATTAAGACAAATACTTTCCACCCAAAACAGACAAAACAGCTAAACTAAATCACCATGACTTTGTATCGTCCTCATCTACAAATGTCTGATAAAGATGTATTACAGACAGACCAGGTCAAAATCAGTTGGATCCATGTCTGATTTTGAAGACTGTCCATGTTACACTCAGGAATAATGGACTGGACTTCCTTACACACTAAGAAAGGGTTAATAAAGGTAGGTGGTGGGAAGGGGTTTAGTGTCAGTGGTGGAGTGAAGTGTGAAAGAAGTCCAGTCCATTCATTTCTCAGTGACTGCAGTAAAATCTATTTGGATTAAAGTAATATGTCAGTGACTTAAAACCAAATCTCAGGAAATCCACAAAGTTCAAAGGTGATCTAGGAACAGTCAACTTTACAAAACGTTAAGAAAAGAAAAAAAAAAACTTAGCTTTTAATGCTGGTCTTCAGGGAGTCTGTTGAATGACCAGTCCAGTCTTGGACCTGCACAGGAAGAAAAAAAAAAATTAAACATGAAAATTAGATATAAAGACGAACAACTTTGAAGTCTT
>JAFBJS010019992.1:21964-51230 GCA_016785265.1 Paraplagusia blochii | reverse complement strand
AAGGAAGGAAAGAAAGAAAAAACATTAAACATGAAAATTAGATATAAAGACACAACATTATGAAGTCTTTCAGCTGTGGTCAGTTTGAATCTAGGACAAAAACTTCTGCACAAACTGACCACAGCAAAGACTAACTTGATACAAACCGAAGGGAACCCAGGAGGGAGGCAGAACTGGAACGCCTGAACTGTGGTCCTAAAATGTAAAAAGTCAAAATTAAATTCTCATTAATATGGCGGGGAATAGTACAAAAATATGAAAAAACAAAAATATGGACCAGAGATTAAACTAAACCAGGTAATAACAATTAAACAGATAACTCATTGAGTAACTTACTATTAAAGCACCACAGGTTGTGGCCACAAAGGTCAACCTCCTGACATTTCTAGGATGGCACTTCTGAGTCACAGCCTCTCAGGTACTGTAGTGGTAAGAAGGAAAAAACAAATGAATGACTAAACTTCTACCATATTATAGAATTATTTTATATTTGTAAACTATATGTAAACAGAAAAACTAATATAGCAGGACTATTGTCCTGCTGGGAATGCTACAGAAGGGCTGACTCACGTTTACTAGGAAATGGACTTAACATGAGACATGGTAAGGACAATAAAGATTTGAGTTTCAGTTTTGGAATTGATTGTTGGATTGTACGCTCAACCGTCATCTAAGTGTTTCATAACCGCAGGTCTAATTAATAGTTTAAGGACTTTCTTGGACACAATAAGTCAGTCATAATGACAGAGACAGACAAACCTACTTTTGATGTTCTGGTGCTTTTCACAGTTGCATATCTGCTATGGACATCAAGAGGGGGTTAAGATGTTGCCTCAACTTTTGCAGCCATAACGTGGCGTGACGGCCACGCTGGAAAGGGGGCGAGAGCGCAATGGCGCGGCGGCCACGCTGGAAAGGGGGGGGCGAGAGCGCAATGGCGCGGCGGCCACGTTGGAAAAGGGGCGAGAGCAATGGCGCGGCGGCCACGTTGGAAAAGGGGCGAGAGCAATGGCGCGGCGGCCACGTTGGAAAAGGGGTGACAGCAATGGCGCGGCGGCCATGCTGGAAAGGGGGTGGCGAGAGCAATGGCGCGGCGGCCATGTTGGAAAAGGGGTGGCGAGAGCAATGGCGCGGCGGCCATGTTGGAAAAGGGGTGAGAGCAATGGCGCGGCGGCCATGTTGGAAAAGGGGTGAGAGCAATGGCGCAGGGGGCCATGCTGAAAGAGGGAAAAAAAAAAAATGGCACAACGGCTAAGGTGGAAGGAGTGGGTACATGGCAAAGCGGCCATATTGAAGAGGGCAGACACATTGCACAATGACCATGTTGGAAAGGTGGCACAGCGGCCCAGGAGAAATCAAACACCACAGGCAGATGTCAAGGAGTAGAAAACACCCCAAAAATACAAAAAAAAAAAAACCCCAAAACACCTATCTGCTGTGTTGAGGACTATAATGACCAGTCTGTAAAATACAAAGAATAGCATTAGCACAACATTTGCCAAATAATTGCCTTCTTGTTACATAGAAATCAGAGTTTGACTCAAATCACTCACCTTGTCTTTCACGTTGGAAAAGGGGTGAGAGCAATGGCGCGGCGGCCACGTTGGAAAAGGGGTGAGAGCAATGGCGCGGCGGCCACGTTGGAAAAGGGGTGAGAGCAATGGCGCGGCGGCCACGTTGGAAAAGGGGTGAGAGCAATGGCGCGGCGGCCACGTTGGAAAAGGGGTGAGAGCAATGGCGCGGCGGCCACGTTGGAAAAGGGGTGAGAGCAATGGCGCGGCGGCCACGTTGGAAAAGGGGTGAGAGCAATGGCGCGGCGGCCACGTTGGAAAAGGGGTGAGAGCAATGGCGCGGCGGCCACGTTGGAAAAGGGGTGAGAGCAATGGCGCGGCGGCCACGTTGGAAAAGGGGTGAGAGCAATGGCGCGGCGGCCACGTTGGAAAAGGGGTGAGAGCAATGGCGCGGCGGCCACGTTGGAAAAGGGGTGAGAGCAATGGCGCGGCGGCCACGTTGGAAAAGGGGTGAGAGCAATGGCGCGGCGGCCACGTTGGAAAAGGGGTGAGAGCAATGGCGCGGCGGCCACGTTGGAAAAGGGGTGAGAGCAATGGCGCGGCGGCCACGTTGGAAAAGGGGTGAGAGCAATGGCGCGGCGGCCACGTTGGAAAAGGGGTGAGAGCAATGGCGCGGCGGCCACGTTGGAAAAGGGGTGAGAGCAATGGCGCGGCGGCCACGTTGGAAAAGGGGTGAGAGCAATGGCGCGGCGGCCACGTTGGAAAAGGGGTGAGAGCAATGGCGCGGCGGCCACGTTGGAAAAGGGGTGAGAGCAATGGCGCGGCGGCCACGTTGGAAAAGGGGTGAGAGCAATGGCGCGGCGGCCACGTTGGAAAAGGGGTGAGAGCAATGGCGCGGCGGCCACGTTGGAAAAGGGGTGAGAGCAATGGCGCGGCGGCCACGTTGGAAAAGGGGTGAGAGCAATGGCGCGGCGGCCATGCTGGAAAGAGGGAAAAAAAAAAAATGGCACAACGGCTATAGTGGAAGGAGTGGGTACATGGCAAAGCGGCCATATTGAAGAGGGCAGACACATTGCACAACGACCATGTTGGAAAGGTGGCACAGCGGCCCAGGAGAAATCAAACACCACAGGCAGATGTCAAGGAGTAGAAAACACCCCAAAAATACAAACCCCCCCCCCCCAAAACACCTATCTGCTGTGTTGAGGACTATAATGATCAGTCTGTTAAATACAAAGAATAGCGTGAGCACAACATTTGCCAAATAATTGCCTTCTTGTTACATAGAAATCAGAGTTTGAATCAAGAAATCACTCACCTTGTCTTTAAGTTCCAGCACTGGACTCTGAAGCTGCTCAACTTCCACACAGTCTCCATGAGCAGAAATGCCAAGGAATCTATTCATTTTAAACACCACATTTATTAAAAAGCACATGATTTTATGGCTTTCTTATAGAATATACTGATTCCTACAAAACTCTTCACTAACAGCAAAAACTCCATCAATACAAAGGAGAAAAGAAAATCCCAAAGTCTCTCACCTTTCCGACATCTACCTTGATCATGGCCAGCGTTGATGGAAACAACACACTTCACCTGTGGCGCTTTAAACACGCGGCAAAGCTTTGCGGCGTCTGATGTCATACCTTTTCTCACACTTCATTGGACTCATCTCAACAACGTGATTGGGCTGACACCCAATCACCTGTAGACGAATGCCGTTGCAGTGATTTGTTTTATTTTGTGTCAATCAATCAGCCCAAAATCTATTGGCTAAAAAAAATGTAATTATTTAATTAACTAGATGGCTTAATCCAGCTGTGAGCTAAAATTATTTTGAGTCATTTTTATGATTCGCTATTGTTTAGCAGTAATTTTTTTTTAAAATAGTGCTGTAAAAATACATTTTCGTATTTTAAGAGCAGAGCTTTAAGGTGTACACCGGGTTATACTGCCCCCGTGTGTCAAAGATAAAATACACACTGGCCATAGTCAACATTAAGTAGCAGCGTCATGCTGCCCTCGTGTGTCGAAATAATAAACTCAATGATCAGACCTAAGTGCTCTGTTATTTTCTATTACACAAAAAGTTAATTGAATTCTTCATTGTCTGTTGATGGGAGAGGATTAAACAGCAACCTTTGATAGGAAGTAGTGAAAAATATTAATTTCTTTCAATGGTTCAGACACAGGTTTGACAGCCTACACATAAGACTGTTTTATTTCATACTGCAATAAAAAAGTATGACTCCAGCAGATCATTTTCATATATTATAATACAGATGCAGAGTTGAAAGTTTATTCTTTGAACAGCCTAGTATTTTACAAGAAATAGATAACTACTTGGAACTTTTGACCATGTCCTTAAAACAGGACACAAGTGGGTATGAATCCTTGGGCTGTGCGTTGCCGTCGTCATCCACGAACACCCAGCAGAAATTGGTAGCGAGGAGAAGAAAGTGGAGGAGGAAAGAGGGGCTTCTTGTCGGGCCAGGGGAAAATATTTTCAATAAATTAAATGAAAGCTACTGATGCTCAATAATTTCCACCATGCCTGCCTAACACCATTTGTTAACCTTTAGGCCTACATAACAAAAGAAATTCACTTTGTCGACGTGTAAAGAATAGGAGCTGCAGGAGGAAAACGTGGACAGTCTCTTCTTCAGAATTGTCACATGTGAACAGGCTGTAGTCGTTTCTTTTGAAGATGTTTCTCAAACATTTAGGTCCATCTCTGACGGGAGAGCTCACAGCTCCTGTGAGTTCATAATTTAGACTGTTTGGTGGCCAACCTTTCTGAGGGAACGTGAGACTGAAAATAAAAAAAAAAAAAAAAAAAATTGAAAATTGTGGAAGCAGTCGGTGGCTGGGGCAAGGATAAAAGAGCCGGGCTGCAGTCCCTTAAAAGTCCTCTAAAGTCTCAATCTCTCCCATATTCAACCTCTCCGACGAGGCGTTGACAGAAAAACCTGACAAAGGAGAAAGAAAAAAGCAGAAAGAACCATTTAGCGTATGTGCAGTAAAAAGCAACGATTCTTCATTTCCGCAGTATTCACCTAGGAGGCTGGGGTCTGCACGGACCATCTTCTGCTTCTTCTTCTTCTTCCCTGAGGTGACCGTCTCAAAGCGCTGCTGCTGGACACTTGTATGATTAGACTCATAGATGGATGAAGATCCGGTTCCAGCCCATACAGAGTCCTTCACACATAAAATTATGCTTGTAAAATGCGTACAACCTTTGGCATTAGTATAAGAGTATTCTTAAAATCTTTTCTGGAACAACTGCAAATGTCTCTCATTTCATGAAATATATTTATTACGTATGATAATCATATAACAGTTCCCAACTACTGGGCTGAGGACTGGTACTGGTCCATGGATGAATTGGTGCAGGGCCGCAGACAAATAATGTTTCCTGTCGGCCCCATCTGTCTATTACTTCCACAGATGTGTATAAGAGACAGATCCATACCCGTATCAACAAAAGAACTGACCAATAGAATGGCTAGGATTCCATCATCAATAATGCAACTATATTTGATTAGGAAATATTTTCTCAGTGAAGGCAACAATAAACTAAAAAATGACTCAGATACAAGATTCTAACCCTGTCTCTTATACACATCTGAGCTTTAAGGTGTACACCGGGTTATACTGCCCCCGTGTGTCAAAGATAAAATACACACTGGCCATAGTCAACATTAAGTAGGGGAAAAGAACTGAAGAATAGAATGGCTAGGATTCCATCATCAATAATGCAACTATATCTGATTAGGAAATATGTTCTCAGTGAAGACAACAATAAACTAAAAAATGACTCAGATACAAGATTCTAACCTTGTATACCGGGTCTGGTAGCAGAAAGTTATAGGCTGTGCGCACTTGAGAAATCCTTGTTGTGTGCATGCACAGTTAATTCAGGTAGGAAGATTTTATAGGTAGGAAAATATTTCAGAACGCCAGAAATTTTGGTTTATTAAGGGGTACTTATCTGCCACAACTTATCGACCGGTCCGCATGGTGCAAAAAAAAAAGTTGGGGAACACTACCTTATAGAATACTTTTTCCAAACATTTTTTCTTCTGTGATGTATGATGAGAGAAGTAATAGCCCTTTATATTGCACTGTCTCTCATCATACTGATGTTGAAAGCAAGAATTTTTTATTTTTGCCTTTGCAATAATTCATTCATTTCCCATGAATACAATTTCAATAAAACCAGTGAAAGATCTAAGATTTAAGCTGGTTGTCGATAAGTGAGTCAGTACACCTCTAAAACTATTCACCTGTTGTTTTTGCTGCTGCTGTTGTTGTTGTTGTTGTTGCTGCTGCTGTTGCTGCTGCTTCTGCTGTTTGTGGACCTGCTGTTGGTTTTGTGGTGCCTGTTTTTGTTGATTAGCGTTTTGTTTGGCACGGCGTTCCAGGAACTGCTTGGCAAAGTCCTTGGCCTCAAGAGTGTCCCCCAGGTAAGCCCGGATATAGTCCTGCACCTCGTATGGTGAGTCCACTTCTTTCAGGAAGGAAGCAAATGTGGGAACTGACAAGGAGGAGGGGAAAAAAATGAGAGTATGTTTATGAGTTTGGCTGCAGAGAATGGTCCATTGATAGAAGGAAATTGACAGGACGTGAGAGACACACCATCCAAGTTGTTGGCCGTGTTGAGGGTGTGCAGGGTTTGCTCGCACCACTGCATGAAAGTGTCCTGCTGGCTCTTGTTGACACCCTGAAACAACTTCAGCAGCTTCTCCTCCTCTTCGACCTTCTTGTTGACTCGTCCACTCAAAGAGTTGCTTCAAGCGGACAAACACAGGAAGAACTCATTAGGAAACTGCGGAAAACTCAATTCCCGTGGTGAGCAAACAAATCTTTTCCACTTAATAAATACCTGAGGTTGGAGTTGCCTTTGTTGTTCTTCTGCGTACTTCCCTTTCTGGTTGGTGGAGGTTGCTGAATAGCCTCCTTCACAGCCTCATCCCAGAAGCCCATGTTGGAGTTGTGGGTGTCTCCCCAAATACTGCTATCTGAAGCCCAGTTGGTGCAGGTGTTTGTGTTCACAGAACCCCAAACCGAGTTCGACAGAGACGTCTGTTTACCAACAACAACAAAAAAAGAAAATAATCAGTATATGCATTGGGATGTCAGTGGAATTGTCAATATTAAAGCAAAATTTTTGTCTTTAAGGAGTCAGAAATCGAACATCAAGTACAGTTCTGTTTTGAGTCCGGTTCTGCTGAGTCAGATGTGGTTGCGGCTGTGGCTGCTGCTGCTCTTTCCGCTGTTTCATCTGCTGGGCCTCCTCCCTCTGAATCTCCAGCAAGGACTTGGTAACTGCGGGCTGCTTGGCCATGTTGCCCCAACCAGACATCTTGGTCTGAGGCTGCAGAGCCTGTTGTAGAGCCTGCTGCTGCTGCAGCTTCAGAAGCTCCTGTTGCTGACGTCTCTGCTGTGTGTGGAGGGGAGAAGTGGTATGAGCTTCAATAAGAAATAGGCTGCTATAGATCCATTAGAAAAGTCTTGTTCTTTTCCTTTTGGCTTGTCTCTTTTTTTAGGGGTTGTCACAGGCTTCTCTGGCTTTTTCTCCAAACCTTCCTGTCTGTGTTGTCCCTCTAATGACTTCATTCCTGATCCTGTCCATCCTTGTCTCTCCTAGCTGACTCTCTTCTATCGCAGATCACTCCTGACTCTTTTCTCCAGTTGTTCCATCCTGTCTGTACTCTATTCTTCTCCTCTCTTCCACAGTCTCCACTGCTCTGAACAGTTGATCCTCAGTATCTAAACTCCTCCACCTTCTCCACCTCTGCTCCTTGTAACCTCACCATTCCACTGTTCTCCCTCTCATTCACACACATAATCTCTGTCTTGCTACAACTGACCTTCATTCCTCTTCTCTCCAGCGCAAACATTCACATTTGCCCTTACCTCCTCCCTCAGCTGACGTTCTCGCTCCTCTTCCAGCTTCTGTATTTCGGACAAAGACAGGGCGTTCTGACTCTGGTTCGTGGTGTTGGTTGATTGTTGACCCCACTTTGAAGAGGATGGAAGCTGAAAAAGTTTCAGAATTTAGTGCTAAATGATTTGCCGGCGGTTTGTAATGTCAATATCTATTAATTCAATGCATTTCCCTAACCATCATATTCTTCATCATTTCTAAAAAAACTACAGTGTCCGTGCTGACCTTCATTTGAGCCAGCTGCTGCTGCTGTTGCTGTTGCTGAAGTCTCCTCAGGGCTTCCTGTTGCTGCTGCCTCTGTCTCTGCAGCTCCTGTTGTCTTTGGGCCTCCTGCTCTCTCCTCTTCTGCTCCTCCTGTTGTTGCTGGGCAAGAGCCAGAGCCGCTGCCGCAGCAGCTGCAGCAGCAGCCTCCTCTTCTGCACGCTTCTCCTCCTCGTGCCTCTTTAATGCTTCGAGTTCCTCCTGCTTTCTCCGCTCCTCTTCCTAGTAAACAGGAACGATGAAAATAGAGTAAGTGAAGAAAGTTTGCAGTTAGCAGCAAAAAAATTGCACAGCAAATTATCCAAAGTCAGCTCACCTGTTTCCGAAGGAACTCTTCTCGTTTCTTTCTCTCCTCCTCCTCCCGCCGCCTCTCCTCCAATCTTCGCCGAGCTTCCTCCTGAGCGAGTCTCTCCTCCTCTTCTTTTTGTCGGCGCTGCGCCTCTTCAATTTCTCGCTGACGCCTCAAAGCCTCCTCCTGAAAAGTGTTAACTCTACTTAAAACTTTCTTCCAATTGAGAACACCCATCCAGGATGGCGCTTGCAATTGATGATTGTTCAAACTTAAATTAAAAACCTGTTTTTGCCGGGCCAATTCCTCTTCTTCCAATCGTTTCCGTTCCTCCTCTTGTCTCGCCCTCAGTGCCTCCTCCAAGCGCTGCCTTTCCTCTTCCTCCCTCTTGGCTCTCAACTCTGCTTCACGCCTCTCCAGCTCCAACTAGTGGACAAAGCAGTAGTTTAAACTGAAGTAAAATAAACAAACATTTATTGCATAAACCATAAAGGAAACAACACATTTTACACATTGTTTACCTTTGCAGCCTTTGAACTTTCTAACTGTTGCATCTGTTCCAAAGTTGGAGCCTGCGCCAAGGAATCTATAGGTAAATCCCAAACACTACTGCCGTCCCATGCTGCTGAGAGAAAAAAAAAATCATTACAATTTATATTGTAAGATCTTAAACCAAATGAGCCAGACATGTCTGTGAAACTCACTGCTCGGAGCAGCTGGTTGGAGGTTGGGCGTGCAGGAAGCCTGAGAGGAGCAATTTTGCATTTCCCACACAGAACCAGAATCTGGTACAGATAAAGAGCGGGTAACAGGAGGTAGGAGGCTCTCCGATGCCCTGTAAGGATCAACATCAGTGAACAGAGCAATGAATATAACACTGGCCAATAGGATGGTGGAGATGGTAGAGGTCTGCCTGACCAACCTTATTTTGAGGGCCTGGTATTGCTGTAATAGCATGTTGATTTGCTGTTGGTGCTGCTGCTGTTGTTGAAGAGGAGCCGAGCTCAGAACAGCAGCCTTCTGTTGGGCTATGGCCTGTGCATATTGCTGCCTGAAAGGTTACAGAGAAGTGGAGAAGTATAACAATAAGTTCTGTAACCCCCAAACTTTGTGTTTTGAGCTGCTGGGTGTGTTGCATACCTGAGAAGGTACTGATACTGTAGCTGTTGCAACTGGTAAAGGTTAAGAGCAGTTAACTCCTGTTGCCTCTTTAACCTCTCTTGATCACTGTCAGTCTAAAAAAAATTAACAAAAAAATCCTCAGTTATGGGACTACAATTTAATAATGCAAGGATTGTCTATTATACCAGTGTTCCCCAGCCTCTTTTGTGCCACTGACCAGTTCAATGTCTCGTATTATTTTTACTGACCGGTCGTTAAGTTGTGACAGATAAATACCCCTTAATAAAATGAAATATCCAATATTCTGAAATATTTCCTAGCTATAAAATCTTCCTACCCCAATTAACTGTGCACGTACCCAACAAGGGTTTCCCAAATGCACCTAGCCTATAATTTTCTATATCCGGCCCGGCAGCAACATTTTGTAGACCACAAACCTGTAAAGGTGGAGGTGCAGGTCCTGGTGTAAACGGTACCCTTCCCCAGATTTTCATGATTTCCCCCAGTGGTTGAAATACTTCATCACACCCTCTTTTGACCAACAGAGAAACTGTGAAGTAACCAGCCTGAAACCACTCAGTCATTTCCTGGTTACTGAATGGACCTGAATGATTTAGGAAAAAAAAGAAGACAAAAGGCTCAGAGGATTAGACAGAGATAATACAAGTACAATAGCCACAGTTTTTCATGCATCTCATGTGACATTACCCTGTATCTCCCCCTGAGGATCTTTGTAGAACCACTTGAGCGCGGCCTCATGAGTGCGTGGCAGTCCTGCAGATTTGGGCTTCTCAGAAGTCTTAACTGCTAGTCTGTCGTCATCCATGACACCGTCTTGTAGATACGCCACCATCTTTTCCGCCTCCTGTTATGGAATTTTCAGCATTTCAGTTCGTCTTTCCCCGTTTCAAGTTTTTATAAACTCATTATTTGGGTCATAAATGGTTGAAATCTTATAATATTTTGGGTTGGAATTTAAGGCAGTGTTCCCCAACCTTTCTTTCACCACGCACCAGTAAAATGTCTGGTTCCTTTTTCACAGACCGGTCATGTTGTAGCAGATAAATATCCCTTAATAAAATTAAATTTCCGGTGTTCAGAAATATTCCTACCTATAATGTCTTCCTACCTGAATTAACTGTGCATGGGCACAACAGGGATTCCTCAACTGCACACAGCCGATAACCAGACCGGTATAAAAGGTTAGAATCTTGTATCAATGACTCTGCGTCATTTTGAGTTTATTGTTGTCTTCACTGAGAAAATATTTCCTAATTAAATATAGGGGCCAAAGGAAACATTATTTCTCTGCGCCCCGGCACCAATTGATCCCCAGTGGTTGGGTATCACTGCCTTAATGGGTTATTGTGCTTAAAAAATAAGTTGCACACAATAAATCAGGACACCGACCTGCTCAAAGTTTTTCAGTCCCTCATCCTCATCTGTCTCATGTGGTGCATGTGCAGGTCTGCTAATAGGTGCCATTATACTTGAAGAAAAGGACAAGGGATTGTTCATCACCACAGGAATGTCCATGGCCTTCTGCTGTGGGAGCTGCACACTGGGCAGTGAAGCAGGTACTTCTGCAAAGCACAATGCAACCCAAGATGAACTCTACGGATTTCTAATGGATTCTGCCATTGCAATCTAATATCTAATATATCTAAATAATATTGCAGACTAAATAAACCCATGCTCACCTGCAGCAGTGGTGGAAATGTGGGACATAGGAAGGGGTTCCAGCATGCTGTTGGACATAGGGATGTGCAGAGGGAGTTTGCAGGGCTCTGGTGGGAGCTCCAGTGGGGGCTGTCTGTCAGGTGGACTTTCTAGCTCCTCTATTCTACTGGATTGGCTTATTGATGATGGCTGGGAAGAGGTCTGAGGCTCCAAGACTGGAGGTGGAACAGGTTGAGCAACAGGTGGAGCTTCATCTGATACCCTGGCCAACCCTTTAGAAGACATTGAAGACAATCAGATATGGACAGGATATTCAAATGGAAATGTTTTCTTTCAGAACAAGAATTCATCCTCTGAATGTGAAATGACAGGAAAACTCAACAAGTAAGAAAGTAATATGTCTAGTTCTAGTTAAAAATAAATGATGTAATAAACAAAAGACAAGGGCTGATATAAATATACATCAATACATAAGGCAGGGGATCTAAACTTGCTTGTAACGATATTTTGTGGCCACTACCTTGATGGTAAAGTTAACTTTATAATCATATATTCTATAGTTCTCAAACCCTGATCTACAGTCTCCTTCTGGTTCAGTGTTGTATTGCACAGAATCTATGGGAAACTGATTTTTTATTAAACTTTCTTTTACATTGAACACTGGAATTTGAGTTTGAGACCCCCGACATAAGGTATAAATCGAAAATACATAAAAAATTACATGATCGGAAAAATTATGACAGTGCAACACTTCAGTTATCTAGTGTATAATAAGATACTGACCATTTCGGTCAGCCTCTCTTTTGGCCTCCACGTCTGTTTCTTTGGTCTCCATGGGCCGAATGTCTTCCTCTTCCAGACCCTCCTCACACTCTTCCAGTGGCTTAAATTCAAGCTCTGCTTCTTCCAGGATTGGCTCTTTGGAAGCTTTTTGCTAACAGGGACAAAAGCAAGTATATATGATTATGAGGTTTTGACTCAAGTAGATGAAGAGAAAAAAAAAAACGACAGAGAAAAACATTGATTTTTAAATGTAAAAGGAAACTTCATCCAGGTCTTTACTTACCTTGTGAGAGTGGAAGGCTCCTGATGAGTCAAACGTGCCCGCCTCCTCATCGGCGTCCTCCAGACACCACTCCGGCAGACTGTCCCTTTCATCTTCCAGGCTGCCGCTGCCCGACTGTGGTCTCCTGTATCCCCGCTCGTCCTCTCTGGCATCAAACGGGAATCGACGCCGCTGGTCTGGGTGTTCCCGCCACCCTGCTGAGCGAGGCCCATCTGAAAACAAAAAAAAAAATTATCCTGTTGACGTATCAACTCAAGTGATGTATAATTATTTTTGGGATCCACAACCAACATTTAGCAGATGTAAATAAATTAGAGAAGAGGTCAGTGCGGTGCCCACCTGGGCTCGGGGGGCACCATCGGTCACTGTCCCATCGAGAACCCGCCAATCTCCATCCCCCTTCATCATCCTCACCGTTTTGATCGTCACGAGACGTGCGCCAGTTCTCACTCTCTGAACGTGTAAAGTCATGCTTCCTCTGGAGGCCTGACCCGCCATCCTCATAGTTTCCTCGGACTAAAAACCAAACAGGTACAAATGTGTTGTAAGATACGGTTTAGCTGTGAATAAGACTTCAATCAGAGTGATAGTTTGTCCAGTTTTGTCTGCAACTTACCGTGATTAATTTGAAAGTGTCCTGAAGGAACTTCTGTTGAGTTCAGAGAAGAACAAGTTTTATTGATACAAAAGAAAAATCATAGGCAAAAATAGTATTTACTAAATATGTGAACCAAATACCAACCTGGCTCTTTTCGCCCTGGTTTTTCAAACCTTCTATCTCCCCTGATGTTGATTAAAAAAAAAAAAAACACAATATTAAATAAGTTCAACAAAGATTATGTCATTACAAACAATGCACCACTAATGCAATCAATGTTACCTTTCTTCCCAGCTCTGGGAGCGGTGCATCTCTCGCCCTCCACGACCAAATCCTTCCACATCATCAAAACTTCTTTGGTAAAACCCTCCATCGCCTCTACCCCGGCCTGGATATGGATATAGACTAAATTTAGGACTTTTAAGGACGGAACAAAGATCTAAAAATAATTATTGGCAAGGTCAAACAGCTGCCCATTTGGAACACTACGGACAAAATGCTCAATTTGAAACTCATGCCTAATGTGGTCAAATTCTACTGATCAAAAGATATTAACTGCAAACATTGACGTCAGTTATTGTAAAATTTTATAGATGCAATAATTCATACGACTTAATCTGGATGAGAGACAAATTCACCCCTAATCAAAGCGTCTATTTCTTACCTCTACCCCTTGAGGTACTTCGGCCTCTTGGTGCCCCTGCTATTGGACCGCCTCCTCGGCCTGTGAGCCGTAGTACTGCTGCACTGTTTACAGACATGGAAAAATTTCTCTGCAAGTACAATAAGAGGGGTTAGATCACAACGTTATTTTTTTCTGCCAGGTCATTGTACATTATACCAGCACCCTAAAAAGTTAAAAGTAGAAGAGAAATAATAAGCAGTAGAAAAACATGATGACAAAGATTATAGAGAGATTTTCTCACCTGTTCCTCCTCTGTAAACGACACCAGTGCCAAAGGCGGCAGGGGCTCCTCTTGCAAAATAGGCAGAAACTCCTTATCATGTAGGTCTATAGGGATCTGTATTATGTACATATGAAAAAAAAAAAATCACATTTTTTTTTCCCTTGAAGCATCTCTATTCAACAAATAAACAATAAATAGTTATGCAGTGATTTAATCTACAGGACATTAAGAGACATTACTGTAGCGTGCAATACTCACCTTGTTATCCTTTACATAAAGTGCTAACATTTCTTCTCTCCCGTAGCGATAGTCTGCAAGTTTATACTTTGGAAAAGCAGGTGAGAGGGGTGGAGAGGCAACAGAGTTGCTACTTCCACCTCCACCACCGCCGACACCACCCCCAGACAAGGCACGGAGCCTGGATGGGGGAAGGGAGAGATAAAAACAAAAGGGACAGAAAGAAACTACAGTTCAGCTGAAGTGGCAATTGACAGGTTTTAACATGAAAGCCAATGCACAAAGCCCCCGATGGGCACTAGTTTAACAACCTATTGGTGACTTTCTCAATTTAATTAATGAACAAATAATTTCCAAATTAACTGGGTTAGTTACCATTCTGGTCCAAAGTTAAGCGTCTGGGTCTCAGCCATTTTTCCTTAAAGTTCTAAAAAAACAGAAAGTGAGGACAGGGTTTAGATCCACATTGACAATAAAACATAATCAGTGTAGTATGTACATTTCCCTCTGTCTTTTATTGTCATAAAACAATTTTGTACAGCAGTTAAATTATGGTTAACAATTTAATGGCTTCCAACCCCTAAAGACAGACATATAGCCCATCTGGGCAGCCCACACTTGCAGTGTTAAGTTTCAATCTGGTAAGGCTATTTTAGGAAGTCCCTCAGTAGAAGTGGAGGACGTAGCCAGACACCTGTAATTGACAGGAGAAATTGTATTTACAGTAATAACGTGTCTCAAACAATTAAAGTAAATAAAGGTGGAAAAGGTGAGCTTTTCTATTTATAGATTTCAAATCCAGCATCCTTTTTAGAAACTTACAAAGGTATCAACCTTTTTTTCTCAACTTAAACTTTATTTATTTATAGTGCTAAATTTTATTAACTGTTATCCCAAGGCACTTTATAAACAATAAAAAAAAATCCCAGACAGGGGGAAAAAAAGGAAGAAACCTCAGGGTGATCGACAGTGGAGGAGATCCTCGCCCAGGAAGGAGTGGTAGAAAATCAAATTCACGTTTATCTAGATAGGTTATCTATACTAAGGCTCTTTAAAGTCCTTGCAGTGTCAATATAAAGTCCTGGGTTGTGAGCATGGGCTATAGAGTCCAAGGGAAATTGGACCATAATTTGGAGGCTAAGTCCCGAGTCCAGTTTCTGGCCATGGGGTTCTGGGGGGAGAACAGACACTCCGAATTTCTGTAAACATACTTTCATTTTGCATTGTTGTGTACAGAGACACCATTGTCGGACACCTTAATTGGAGATCTACATCTTTTCAATATAAGAAAAATTATAAAAAAAATCTATGGCAAACTGCATGGTTAAAAATTAATATCTTGAAGTAGAACACATGTAGGAAGTTCAGATAAACTAAATTGAGCAACGTGTCTGACAACTACACTGATACGTTTGCTAGGTGGCTACTGTTGGCTGAACATGTCTTTTTCTGACTTTGATCAAGTTAGGTAACGACAACCGCACTGTATATAATATTAACTTTTTATTAACATGTCATCTTTAACACATGAGGAAGGAAGAAGAGAAGGAACACATGACAGAAAAATCAGGGTATTTGGGCGAAGTTGTAGCCATGATTAACGTTAGGTGAAGTTTCATCAGGGCTAAATTTGAGTAAATCGCTAAGTAATACGTGTCTTAATGAAACACTTTTCGTTAATTACACAACGCAGTGGTGGGTTATAAGTCGTTTTCTTAGTAGAAACCTCGCTGGCCACTGGAGACGGTTAATGTAAAAATCCATGCCGGTCACTAACACTGTAACGAACATAGTTAAGAATACCAAAGTAGCACCACATAGTTCGCAAAACATAACGGATTGACACTAGTTAGAGTGTGTTTTATTTGGTAATATTGACAATATAACGTCAGGTGAGTTTTAACATGACAACATATGTTGTTATAAGTGATGCAGGCTCCATGCGGGTGCCACATCAAGGTATTTACGATGTAATAGCGTTGGCTAACTAGCTAACCGTTTTCCTCCAACGCTACTAGTTCGGCGCTTCCCTTACACGTTCGTTGACAGTAACTTATTTACTCATATTAAATGTACCGTTTTCACATATTCCAATATGACTAAGGTATTTCCGCCGGAATAATCACATTCTAACCTCAGCAGCCAGGCTGCTACCATGTTAGCCACCTTAGCTCCACGCGGCCTGGACTCACAACAACATTTCCTCGCCAGGCCGCCCCGCACTATATGCGACTCGGACACGCACACGCAAACACTGGGACCCGCTGCTGCGAGGCCACGTAAACATGGAGGTGTAGCAAAGCAGAGATAAGAGTCCACAGCGCCCCAGCCCATGAGAAACTGACTCTCTGACATGGCAACTTTAATTAATTGTGCGAATTTCCCCATGATAGTGTATTAAACTTTGGCTGTCTTACCTCTGCTTGTTGTGACAGCACAAGGTTTGTATTCGAGTTGAGTGGCTCTCTCTGGGTTCTGGGTTCTATCTCTCCCTCTCTCTCTCACTCTCTCTCTCCCTTACCCTTCGATTTCCACAAGATGGCTGTTCGGGGGTCACGTGACTGACGAAAACTCCCGACAGCGCCGATCACATTTGCTGACTGCTACATATTCGCAGACCACTACGTGTTCTTCCTTCTTCTTTTGGTCTGCCTTTCCCCCAGTTTTGCAGGATATTTTAAACCATGTTGTAAATAACCCACTAATTTAAAAACAATTCATAGACGCACGAAAAAGTGGAGAATCTTATTGCAAATACATTTTAAAAAGTAATTAACTTGGCCTTACAAAAAAAATTGTTATACTATTTCCGGCACATTTTGTTCGAATATATCGGTGGTTCTCAACCAGTGGGTCCCGACCCAAAAGTGGGTCGCGAACCCGTTCTGACAGCTGGTCAAAATTTTGAAAAAATGCGAATCAGCTGTTGAGCATGAGTTTTGTTTTGAATCTCCCTTATTTTGAAAGGTACAATCTTCTGAATAATATCGACGTGTTAAAAGCGGATACGTTTTTTTTCTTCTTTAGAACATTTATTTTATTTGGTTTGAATTCTATCACAGTGGGTCGCGACTTAAAGACCACAGTAAATTGTGGGTTCCAGAGTGAGACCAGTTGAGAACCACTTGTTCATAACTGAAACGAAGTGAAATTGCACTATTAATTATGCAATAATAATGTATCACATAAAACCTTTAAACACACAGAAATAATAAAAAAACAAATATGTATATATAAACAATAGTGCACTGGATGTAGACAGTTGGCTCGTTGGTCTAGGGGTATGATTCTCGCTTAGGGTGCGAGAGGTCCCGGGTTCAAATCCCGGACGAGCCCTCCTTTTTCACCCGAACAATAATTAAATATTGTTCCATTTTGTATTGGTCCAACGTGGACTGTGATGAGAGAATTGTCCCACAAACACATATAGTCAACGACATCAAGCCAAATATGCAACAAAATATTTTTAATTATTCGCTACAAATACTAACAATATGTATAAAGCGTAAGCATGAAATGAACCCATTTGCTCAATCTGAAGATGTTGAGAAAATAATAACGAAACGTTTTAACAGAATGTACAAAGCAAAAAGAAATGACCCCGACGTGATTTGAACACGCAACCTTCTGATCTGGAGTCAGACGCGCTACCGTTGCGCCACGAGGTCTTTCGAGGATAAGGAGACAGTCTGTCTTTATAATTTTACCTATTTACATGAGCTGCAACTCCATTACGATTGAGCCGAACATTCTGAAGTTCTTAACTAATATTCGTTCCAAAAATGTCGTGATACAATTCGTTTGTTAAACGTTCAATAAAAAAAATGCTACATCAATCTACACCCATGGTATATCTATATGATTATTGTAATTTTCGCACGGATGTATGGGCCGGTTAGCTCAGTTGGTTAGAGCGTGGTGCTAATAACGCCAAGGTCGCGGGTTCGATCCCCGTACGGGCCATTACCGTTTTCTTGATTTTATTAAAATGTTAGAAAACTTAGTTAGATAAGTTACATAAATCAAACACAGCTTATTATTGTTGATCATTCTCTTACAATCTGCATCAAAGATCTTCTTTGTATAACAAATAAAAACAGTTACTTGAGTCAATTCTGTAAGTAATTGATAAGTACTTCACATATCAGCATTTAAACAGTACACATCCTGAGACTGATGCCGTATATATATTAAGTTCTTGAATTAAAAGGTGTTTAATTAAAAAAAATGTACTTGTGAGTATCACTTAACTTATGCAACTTATATATTTTTTTTCGTTTAAACAAGTTTTCGTCTTTGTTGCCATGGTTATGCTATCCCTATGGCAACTCCGGGCCTTTGTTGATGGCCTCAGGCGCCCACTATAGAGTATTCTCCTGCCCTTTCATTACGCATTCCCTTCCCCTCGCTTAGAGATACCACAAGTAGAGTAAATTGTTTCTTTGCTGCCTTTAGAATCCATAGTGCTCCAATCACATGACATTGTGATTGACTAATTGACAAATGACACAAACTACTTTTAGAGTCAACATCATGAAACATAAATTGATTGGCTTGCCTATAAATGTATAACGACATTACTCACATGAGCTTTTAGTTATGCTGCATAGAAGCACAAATTGATAGCTGTTTTTAATGGCAACCATGTCAAAAAAGGACAGACAAAGGAAATACTCCAAGAAAAAAAGACAGAAGGGACATAAGTTTTCATAACTAATCTAACATTATACAGGCCAAGTACATACGACCCTTAGCCCTTAATATGGGTTTATATTACAGATATTACTGGACCTATAACAGCACTGGTATTTGTTCTCTGTAATCTATACTCATTCACTGATACTAGATGCCAATGAAAGTCCAAAGTGTCATTGATCAGATTTGTAGCACACCTGTTACTGTCATAAGACTACACGCCTCAAGCATTTTCAATTTCACTTGCAAAAGAAACCAGACCTCCTGCTTTAAACATTCATGAAACATCTTTAGCCACACAGACGTGGAGGCTCGGCCAGTGAGAGTGTCTACTATGTCAGACAGAGGGAACCTGGGGGCGGGAGTTGCGACGGATGCAGACCACAGTCAACTGAAGGCCAAGTTCAAGGCACGGCACAGTAGGGGGCAACACCTGCTGAATGAACCCCGTCAGTGTTGGGGAGTACCATGGCCTGCGGGTGGGCTCGGCCTTACTTGGCATCGTGGCGGGCTGCATCATCATTGGCGTCTCGAGGGAGTGCGATGCTGATGCTGTGGGAGGTATCTTCCTAGGAGCAGGGGGTCTTGGTAAGTGTGCGAATGGAGACATTTTTTTAGGGAAGTTTGGGTGACTTTAAAATTTCATTTTGGAAAGGGAATTGCTTAGAAATAAATTGCAAATTAAATATGTATTTGCATACAAAATAAAACTTGGTCTTCGGTTGAGTTTCACCTCTCATCCAAGAGGCTTCTTCAGAACTGAAAACGTTTTCTAAAAAAAATTATGTTCTAGTTCAGGCCTGGGCAATTAATTTGAGTCACTGGCCAGATCAGGATCAGAAAGATTGAGTATTTGTGTGAACTAAGATAAATGATGAGTAAAGTCTTTAATAAAGGCAATGTATTTAGCCTCTTTGAGACCATCTATTGGGAAAATGCTCTCTTTGCAGGAGGGTTGTAGGATGGATACTGTTAAGGCGTGTTTCATCCATTCAGTCATTCATTCATTCGTTTAAGATAGATAATTGTTAGGCCCTCGATGTTGCAGAGCATTTGATATGATATTTTAACCTGCATCTTGGTTGCATTACACGTTATTATAGACACACTGCCAAGTTCCATCCACTGAACTGCCTGTTATTAAAAGGATAACGTTATTGGCATGACAAAAAATGTACGCTTTACGCTGTCAAGATTATAAGTCTGTAAACAAAGAACTATTCACAAGACAAAGCTAATGAAACATGTAGAAACTTTTAATTTCCATCATACAAAACAATCACTGCGATTTACCATCAAACCTGTTACCATATGCTTTCACCATGTTATATCACTACCATGTTTGGACGGGCCTTGACACTGGTGGTCTTGTCCCTGTGACATTTTCCATAGGGTGCTGTTGAAAGAGTGAACATGTCACCATCTGATATAAGAGTGTAATTTAAACCGCCTGATAGCAGGAGGACTCGCACTTTCAGGATAACGAAGTCTACTTTCCAGGAGAGGAGTTGAGGACAAGGCTTTTGATCTGTGGAAGACAACATTCTCATACATTGTTAATGTGAAACTCACTCTCACCAAGGACTTGAGTCACATTCAATAATTAATCTACGTGGCATCACTAAAGACTTTGGCAAATCAAAACTGCAGACGGCAGCTTGACAGGGACGTTGGTTCTTGCGGAGTGAGCGCAGCCGACTAGCATCTAATTATTTGTTTTGGAAGCCTGTGTGTGTGTTGCCTCACACATGTACACGGACTGACTAATAGGCATGGACAGAGTGTCCTTGCTAGATTTTCTTCACTCCTTCTGCAGTTTTCATGACATTTTAGGCAGAGACATGAAATACACCCACCCTCTGGACCTAAAAGCCTTTAATCCCAGTTCCTTTCACTGCTGGGAAAAGTCCACTGCTGTATTTAAAAGCAATAAAATTGCTGGTGCTGTCTCGTGTCTTGACACAGTGCATAATTATGTTCAAACATGTATGTTAATAAGGGTACCTAATATTTTGGAACACGTCATTGTTCACTGTACTATAAAAACATGTTGTAGCACACTCCCTTTGGTAATAAATGAAAGCGTTCTTTGTCTTTTTTGCTAGATGGTAATGAGCTTCTGTAAGATCCCTCCATAAAGGGTTGACAGGGCTGTACAATTCAATGTTTCCAGGTCAAAAGCTAAAATGTGAAATGCTTACAAAGTACACAAAGAAATATGTATGTATGTATGTATGTATATGTACATCTACATATATACATATTTTTTGTATGTATGTATGTATGTATGTATGTATGTATGTATGTATGCATGTATGCATGTATCCATGTATGTATTTGTATGTGTATATTTATGTAAGTATGTATGTATGTATGTATGTACGTATGTATGTATGCATATACTGTATATGTGTATATACTGCATCAATATATATATGTGTGTGTGTGTGTGTGTGTGTGTGTATGCATGTATAAATGTATGGATGTATGAATGCATGTATGTATATATGCCAGCCTGCCTGTGAAATCACTACTAGACTATTAATCATCAGTGGTTACTAGTAACAATTCATATTTAATGTCTAACTATGAGTCATTTTATACGTCACAATACCTTATTAACATTGTCAACAGCAATCAGAGATGATTCACTCACTCTGTAATGAATCCACTGCTCCTGTATCAGCTGTCAGCATTAATAATGACTTCTGTTTCCAGGCCTGCTCATATCAATATACCCCTTCATAAAAGCTTGGCTGAACATCAACCACATCATTCCCTCCTTTGGTAGGTTGTGTTACACTGTGAATTGTTACCCCATCACCTGATCTCACATCCTGTGTTGTTGTCCACTACATTAATTACGGAACAATATTTCTTCTATCCACGAAACAGCTTGTTTCAGAATATGTCTTAAATTCCTAGGAAACTTCCGAGTTCACCCTGCAGCTGCCAATCCTGCTGCGGAGCAACAGATCGAAACAATAAGACGGGAGGGTAAGTATCTGCAGCAGCCTGGGCTCAAATTAATAAAACCTCAACACCCAAAGGGAGTGATTGGTTTTAACAAACCGGGTAGGATTGTAGATTGCACTTTGAGAAAGAAATGTTATTAGTGTTGTTCAAAAGGAAAGTGTGTTTTTCATTTCAAATGAAATATGACCAAGAGGAAATGTGTGCATGCCGCTCAGTTGCTATTCTCTCCAGGACAACAAAACCATATTATTCAGAGATACCTGAGGACATTTTCAGTTTATATATATTTATTTTTCATTTCTAGCTGACAGATGAGGGCCTCTAGGTTTTTCCACCTTTGTTGCTTATGACTCTCCTGAAATGTATGTCACACACAGTATCATATATCATTTTCTGCAAACAGCGGCATGAGTTTGGTCGTAAATTGAGTCGAATCGATTGTTTGTCACAAAGCAGACACAAATAAAGATCTAAATATCAGGTTTATATATATTAGCATCAATAGAAACAAAGGCAACAGAACAAAACCAGACGTTTCTGCACCAGACTAGAAACTGTACAGACAAAAAGTAATTACATGAAGGCAGCATCGTGTAATGACTCCATGCTTTTACTATTGGCCTTGGCTTAAGACTGCTAGCGCTTCATAAAACATTAAGGTCTAACCATAAACCTTTTGTGCTGTGGTCATGCAGGGACACAGAGTCAGCTCAACCTGGAGCGCTGCAAGAGTCGTATGGGGACGTTTGTGGACGGAGGACAGGGGACGGAGACCAACCCAGATGAAGGGTAAACCAAAAAAGGGTTAAAAATATATATGTACATATATATAAAAGGTATATGTAGAATATGGAATAGAAATGAAAGATTTAAAACATGGTTTTAAATAAATGGCATAAGTGTATAAAAGTGTATAAAATCAGTGACAATTTTTCTGTGTGTATGTATCTATTTATGTATTTATGTATGTGTATGTATATTATGAATGTTTGTATGCCTACAGGTATGTATGTATGTACTTATACATGTATGCATGTACTGTATGTATGCATGTATATATGTTTGTATGTATGAATTTATGTATGTTTGTATGCCTACAGCTATGTATGTATGTGTGTGTATGTATGCGTGTGTGTATGTCTATATCTGTGTATATTTGTATGTATTTATGTATGTATCTACATATGTTTGTATGCATGTAAGTTGTATGTATGTATTTGTGCATGTAAGTCTGTATGAATTTATGTATGCATGTATGCGTGTATGATAGTCTCAATGTATGTACTGTATGTCTATTTGTATCTTTTTATGTATTTATGTATGCATGTATTTTGGCATGTTTGTATGCCTATAGATAATTATGTATGCATGTATTTATGTATGCATGCCTGTATGTCTGTATATATGTATAAAAAGCAAACAGACAGCATTTATAAGATAAAAACATCTCATGCAAGATGTAGAAAATATTCTTAATACTTCCCCACCACCAAAATAAATTTCACACTAACTCGTAATGTGAAAAAAAGTCATAACAATACTGCAGTATTCCCCAAATGTTTACGCACAGAGGTGATTTTCAGAACAACCCGATCAAAAAACAGCAGCTCGCAAAAGTAAAAGTGACAGGGCATGGCTTCCTTTTCATCCTCAGTCACTATATAAGTTGTTGCTATGGCAACCTTGGTATTGGATAGGTTTCAGTCATGTCTGATTAGATCAGTTATCATCCAGGCAGAACATGTGTCGACTGCTGTGACACCGAGCTTAGTAAACATTTTCAAATTGGTTTGGCACCACGTCGCCACAGAGCCCGAAGAGACAGTAGCTCAAGGACAGTGAAATGAAATGCATTGATCAGAAATGTTTTCATTCCAATCTTGGTACTCATTCTGAGGTATATAAGTACCTTTATTATTTTTTTTATCACAATATATTCATTGTCAAGAATATTTAATGTAATAGTCTATTTATGTTTTCCGCTGCAGGACATCTTCAGACATGCCTGACGTCCTGTCAAGATGGAAACAAAAACAGTCTCCCTCTGATCAAGACCTGCCTTAAAGTATCATTATATATATATAAAAAAAAGAATTAAAGTAAAATGTCTTCAAGCATGCCACAACATATTAAACCATCTGTTGTGTTCGTTGTGTCTGAAGCTGGAGATAAAGCTGAAGATAAAACTGTATTGCTATTGTTCTTCAGAGGTTTGTTCTGGTCTCGTCTCTCTTGTTTGCAGCTCGTCTCATCATCACACAATGTTCCTATAGCCACCGATTAAGAAATTATTATGGTCGTTATGCGATGCTGGGTCTCATACGTAATTTTGCTCAGCCTCCACGGCTGACATTATCCCTAATGACATTACAGCTGGTACCTGTGAGCAGACACACACACACACACGCACACACGCACGCTTCACGCGGTCAGCAGCCCCAGCAGCAACGACGCTGCATTTATATTCAGGTGAGCATGAATTGAAGGGGCTGCTGCATTGAAAAGGATTGTGGGAAAGCACGTTGGGCTCTTGTGAAAAGTGCGGAACGCTGTGAGGTTGAATAACGCTGAGCCTTGTTGACAGGTCTCAGCAACAGGGGAGCCAGCAGTCTGCAGCGTTCTGATGACAAGCATCACGTTGATTGTCAGGCCCCAGGCCTCTGTGTTTGGATGACGAGGAACGATGGGCGGACAAATATTAACTGAACATTATCCAGGATGGGCTTAGGTGACAGGAAATTAAAATCGCCTGGCAACAAAAAAACAAATTAAAAGACAAAATTTAGCATCAAGTAATAAATTACTTTATATACCACATATACAGGCTCCAGGATTTTTTAATTTTAATATTGAATCAGTGCTATATACGTACTATGTGTTTATTTCCTGGTGCAGTGTGATTTGGGTGGCAGTTTTGGAGATTGCTCCTTGACAACGTCATGACATCTGCATATTGTATATAACCACCCATCTATCTTATAAACTTATCTGCTACTGGGTCACAGAAGCAGCAGTCTCCACAACTGAACTTGAGACAATGTCTCCATGGGTGAAAGTAAAGGTCGACTGTATAGATATATTTCTATGAGTGCAGTGTGATTTGTGTGGGAGTTGTGGAGACTGCTGCTCCTGTAATATTCTCTCATTTCCATGTTTTTTTTTTTCAGCTCGTCCCTTTTTAGGGGTTTCCACAGCAAATCAACAATTTCCATCTCCCCCTTGTTCTCTGTGTCTTCTGACTTCAACTACCTGCATGTCCTCCCTCACTGTGTCCATCAATCTCAACCATTGAATCCACTGTTCCTTCTACGAACTTGTCCAAACCATCTCCTATATATAGATAGATATATAGAACTTTATTAATCCTCCTCCTACGGGAAATTATGGAAATGTAAATATATATATATATATATATATATATATGAGATTTTTTTTGTCAATTGGACATTTGTCTTTTATTGCGTGATTTTGTGATACAGAAAAAAAGTTCCATCACCCTGTTACCAAAACCCCGCAGCAACAAGTGCAGTCAATATTAAACTGTAACCTTCATCAGAAACAAGTAGATAGAAAGGGTGTTGCAGCTCAGTGGTTTAAATGCACAGTACCGTTCAATTACAGACTCCGGTGTTTGGACTGGAGGACGGGTGAATGAGGTGAGGAGGAGGTGATGGAGGACGAGGAGGAGGAGTTTCGTATCTGGATGATGTATTTCTCTCATCCGGTGTTAATTAAAGAAGTGTGTGGACTTCACACTGGGAGACAGAGACACAGACGCCGCTGGAAGACGATGCTGAGGATGATGAAGAGGAGGGTGGTGCTGATGAAGATGACCTGTCAGGTGCTTTGTGCGCGGTCATGAAGCGCTCGTGCGCGCATTCAGAAGAAATCACGGGACTCCTCTCCTCCTCGTTCTCTTCTCTTGCTGCACCTCCAGAGGTCGGATCTCCTCACATGGTGGAGCCTCCCCGTGGTCTCTGACTGCGCGGGCTGTCATCTTCATCCCCACCATCCTGACCGTCTCCACTATCCCTCCACCATGACATGTGCTCTCGGAACCTTGGAGCGCGTTGAGCATCACTCCCCCGGTGTTGGCGCGTCCTTCCCACCGCTCCTCTCACTGGGTCCCAATTAGAAACTGGATCTCGCGCTGAAATATTCTATTGCTTCAACAATGGGAAGAAGAACCTCCAGGCTGCACACACCCAGAGTAAGATGTTAACCTTCTGATTTCACAGGATTGTGCACATTGACTTTAATTTTTTGCTCAGCTGGAAGCCCCTTTTTTCATTCATTTTAACTGTTTTTTATGAAAGGGCAGCCCATAAATATAAATATATCAA
This sequence comes from Paraplagusia blochii, assembly GCA_016785265.1. NCBI lineage: Eukaryota > Metazoa > Chordata > Actinopteri > Pleuronectiformes > Cynoglossidae > Paraplagusia > Paraplagusia blochii. The sequence goes on along the minus strand of JAFBJS010019992.1, from coordinate 25,594 downwards.
TAATAATAATAATGAAAATAAAAATATTATGTTTGCAATCTATGTTTTTAATGATAACAGTGTTCACAGCCTTTGGTTATAGTGCTAAACTAATAAATAACCTTTATTTTGTAAATCTGGTTTAGTGTAAACTGTCAATAATGTCAAACTTTCTCATTGTTTATACTTTTTTTTCTGTAGTTTTTGGATAAATCATCATAAATACCCAGATCCTCCTCCACTGTCAATCCTTTGTCTTGACAGCCTTACGTTTATGTGCATCACAGACATATATACTACATTTAAGCTATTGTGTTGTACCTGAAGTGGACCATGGGCTGTAAGTGTCATTATAGACCAGGCATGGGCAAACTATGGCCCGTGGGCCAGATGGGGACGTTGGGTTTGCAAATCCGGCCCACCTGACATGTTGAAATTATGTAACTAATGTTACATGTTATATTTCTGCTTTTCCTTGCAATTACTCTATTTTGTTAATACAGAAAAGGCTCAAATTGTTTTAGCTTTTTAGCTAAAGTCTTTTCTGGGTGACTTTTCTATAATATTCATCTAGGGTCACATGATCGCCTCCATTTTCTGCTTCTGTTCTGAAACCTGTGGCAAATTTTAGGAGCCATCTTAGACAATATACAGAATATAGTCTAAACTGTTTAATTATTTCATAGAGTAGCCCTGGAAATAATTTATTATTATTTAAAAACACTTATTTTATATTGATTATATTGCTGGATAATTGATATCTTTGGATTAAAGTACTTCATGAATCCTTGTAATTGTAATTAATCACATATATTTACAATAATCCACACTATTAAATTTGATCAACAATTGCCCGAACATGGGGGCAAAGTAACAGGTGGATGGATATGTTTTGTGAATCATCCCATGATTCATTTATGTTAAGAAAAAAATGCTCTACTCCAAATACTCTACCGTCTTGTTGATGGATTTGAGGATTTACCGTGCACATTCACAGGAGACTAATGCATAAAATAGCCCTTTCCTGTCTCATCACTTACAGGCCGAGATGTTTTCGTGCCGTCTGTTGGACACAGTTGATTTAGACCTCCTCTTGAGGAAGAGTTGGCACTGAAACACAGGGAGATTGAATTACCTCAAAGGATCAAGCAGAGAGGAAATCATGGTCATCAGTGACAGAAGCGCTGGCACTTCAGTGCCAAAAAAAGAGTCCCAGAAGAAGAAGAGGAGGAAGTCCCGCCCTCACGGCCTGCCCTCTCCAGCGCTGTGCTGTGCCTGTGGCCTGTGCATCATGCTGGCGGGGCTCAACATCACCCTGGTGGGAGCGTTTGCCTTCAGTACACTGGTGCCTTCTGCCAACCCCCCCATCATCATCGGACCTATCCTGCTCCTGGTGGCCTTCACTTTTTTCGGGGCCTGTTGCGTGTGCAGTCGCCTCCCTCCGCCCCACAGCTCCCATAGGTCAAGGGCGGGCGGCCGTGGAGCGGGACTGATGGGAAACAGCATGCTGACCGGTGGAGCGGCATTTGAAATTGAGACCAGCGAGCACACCTTGCAGGATACAACGGCTGTGCAGCTCAGCCCCACGTCATCTCCTGGTTCATCGAAAGCATCCAGCCCCGAGGAGGAAGCTTCTGAGGCAGCAGCCCTCACTTCCTGTCGGCTCTTTACCATGGAGACCAACGTCCCTCCTTCCCTCTGTGCCACAGCTGTCTACTCAGCTTCCACGGCAGCAGGAGGGGAGGTGAAGCTCAAGCTGCCTCGTGAGGAAGTGGCAGCATAAAAAAGAAAACTCTTCCAAGGCCAGAATACTGGCAGTGTAAATATCTGTCTGAGTTCAGTCCACTGTGGGGTTTTTTTTTTATTTCCGGACGTGATTAGTTCTCAGCAGTATGTTGTATTTTCCTCACTGTGCTGCTCCCGGGGAATTAGCATGCAAAATTAATCACCAGTCCAAGTACTGGTTATGAAATCCTAATTAAAATTCCTCTGTGTTCTGTTTTATTAAAGGGGCATTATGAAGAGTTCGCTGTTGAAGTCAAAGTCTGTCTGAAAAATAAACAGTTAGTCTGTTGTCGTCCTTGGTGTTGGTGAAAAAGTTTGTCGACATTGATTGGAGTTCATTCTTCTGAAGATTTGATGGTTGACTTTTAACGAAAAGGTTAAGGTTTCATGTGAGGTAAAAAACCTGAGTTAAACTGTAGAGACAGGTGCACCCAGGATGACATTTGGTATTTTCATTTGCCATTCAGTACGCTGGACTTGTTTTGGGTACAAAGAAGAGTCTAGGTCACACAGGTGCCAAAGCAATACGCTCCCTATTGAGATTAAATTCCAGTCTGTGAATGTGAATGAAGAAATACTTGCGTGGTTTGACGTCTAGTGACGATTTGTTGCAATGCAAACTCTCAGAATGAGAGGAGGGCACTCATTCGTTGGCTCATTTCTCAGTGTCACAACTTGATCTGAATAAGACCTGGGTAAACTAAGGCTCGGGGACCAGATGCAGCCCGTTTGGCGTTTTAATCCGGCCGCCAAACATTTCCAAATTATACTTTTAATTTATATTATTATTATCCTTCTACCTCTTTCAGATCCTGACCTGGCCGGTGACTCAAGTTTTAGTACCACCTGTAGCCCCCGAGTCAAAATAACTGCCTAGGCCTGATCTAGAAACTACTTATTGAACACACACACACTAAAATATCTTCAAGAGCCTAAATCCATAGCCTATCTAAAAAAGAAGTAGCATCCATACATTGACACCAGCAACTCAAACCTGTGTCATCATTTAACACGTCGGACAGAACCAAATGTTTTTAAAGCAGTTTTCTAACTCCAACAGGTCTATGATGAAGCCAAGAGATATTCCAAACTCCCTTCACTGTGATGCATTTTTACCGTTCATTAATTTGATATTTGTTGATGAAAATACAGATGATTTCCTGAGACAGGAAAGTTGCCTTAGACTGAGAATTCAGGATAAATCTACTGAGGGCTATCTTTTAAAAAAAAAACGCACAGTAGCAGTTTTCGTTGGAAAGCCATTTGTTTGCTTGGATTTTGACTTCTCGCTGTTAGGAAAGCCTCAAGTTTCTGTGTTTGTGGATATAACACCTGCATGCGGTTGTGTTCCTTCCAGCACAGACTTTTACGATGTGGCAGGAGATGAAACTCCCGCGAACAAATACGCATGCACTGACCAGCGCTTTCACTCACACAGATTCACACTTCATTACCTGCAGCACTGCCTCTGCGAACAGAACTCTGTTCCTATGTCAGTTTGTCTAAGATCTTATTCTTTTTTTGCATGTTCTGAGAAGCTGACTGTTGTGGATGATCAGTGTTATCTGTGCATTCATTTTTTGAAATTATTGTAGCACTTTTAAAATCTGGAAAATGTGAACTCCATAGTATTTTTGTGAATCTTGTATTTTTACCTCTGTATGTGTTTCTTTTCTTTTCAACTTCAAATCTGACACAATGTGAAACTTTTGGATAACAATAAAGAGACTCTCGGAGTGCAATGTGGACTTTGTTTTCTTATAACCATAAGTTTCTGTGAAAGACAGGAGACAGAGCTGGAGGTGGAGGAGTTAAAGATGCTGAGATTCTCTTTAGGAGAGACAAGGATGGACAGGATCAGGAATG
>JAFBJS010019992.1:0-21649 GCA_016785265.1 Paraplagusia blochii | reverse complement strand
AACTAGCTGTTGTGAATGATCGAGGGTATCTGTCCATTCATTTATCTTTTTTAAATTATTGTAGCACTTTTAAAATCTGGAAAATGTGAAGTCCATAGTATTTTTGTGAATCTTGTATTTTTACCTCTGTATGTTTTTCTTTTCTTTTCAACTTCAAATCTGACACAATGTGAAACTTTTGGATAACAATAAAGAGACTCTCGGAGTGCAATGTGGACTTTTTTTTCTTATAACCGTAAGTTTCTGTGAAAGACAGGAGACAGAGCTGGAGGTGGAGGAGTTAAAGATGCTGAGATTCTCTTTAGGAGAGACAAGGATGGACAGGATCAGGAATGAGGTGATTAGAGGGACAACACAGACAGGAAGGTTTGGAGAAAAAGCTAGAGAAGACAGATTGAGATGGTTTGGACAAGTTCAGAAGAGGAACAGTGGATATATTGGTAGAAAAAAATATCCTACAGATGGAGCTACCAGGTAGGAGACAAAGAGGAAATTGATGGACGCAGTGAGGGAGGACATGAATGATTAAGAAGAATGATTCATTAGAATGACAAACCTAACCGGGAATTAAACCGCAGACCTTACTCTTGACCGGCATTCCTCACTGATAAACCTTATCTGCTTCCTGTTGACGTGTCAGTGTGCAATCGTTGCCACTTGAGGGCCCCAGAGCCATTTGGATGGCTCTCAAACAGTTACATAAAACCCTTTTTCTCATCAAACCGGTAGAGGTCAGTATACCACCGTGGATCTCTCAGGGTTATTGTTTGAGGCAGTTATTGAGCATATTTATATACATTGCAGTAAATAGAAGCTGCAGGTAAAACGTATAAAGACGCAAATATTTGTGCAAAAGCAGGTTTCAAATGCATATTTTTCTCATTGCTCGCCAAGAAGGACTTGTGTGACTGGATCTCTCATCTGCCTATAACAATTTCAACATGCACTGTGATGGTGAAGCCCCCGCCTCCCCTCCTTGTGTCCATGAAACATCGTCCTACTTTCTGACACGGCACACAGACATGAAAAACTGACTCTTCATTTTTAGAACTGAACTCAACTAACTACCGATCATTCTTTACACAGTACATCAAATATTAACAACATATTAATACAAAAATGTTGCGTTTGTGTTGGGCCTGTTTTTTCATTTGTGTGTTTTTATGACACATATATTGAGATTTTAAAGACTTTAGGCTGAGAGTTTGGAGCAGGGGTCGCAAACTAAATAAATTGAGGGCCACCACCCACACTATCATTTCACCAAAGGGCCACGTCAGCTTTCAGTGTTCAATACAAAAGAAAAAAAAAATCAGTTTCCCATAGATTCTGTGTAATACTACACTGAACCAGAAGGAGACTGTGGATCAGGGTTTTGAGAACTATAGGATTTACCATAAAATGCGGAGAACAAATCCATAAAATATTATTATAAATTCAACTTTCACATCAAGGTGGGGGCGACAAAATATCGTCCCAAGGGCTGCAAATGGCCTACGGGCCACGAGTTTGAGACTCCTGGTTTAAGGGAAGCAGATGGTTGATCTGCTGATAAACCAGGCCGGGAAGTCAGCCAGTGCACTGAGGCTGTCCTGTAGCATCAGCAGCATACAAACTCACCCAGGAAAGGTTAATATTGTAAGAAGGAATGAACTAGAAACAAGCTTACTTTTTGGAAACTTTTTAAAAACCATGTTGAGTTGCATTAAACGTTATCCATGGTTTTAAAGTCAAACTTTCGGCCCGTGGTTCTCCTACCCGTTGGCCTTGACTGAGGAGACTCATAAAAACACATTAAATGTTGAGCCAGATTAGGAGCAGGGTATTTACTATCTCGGTCGGGTGAAAAGGTTTGTAGGTAAGCAGCAACCCGTGAGGTTATTTACATGTTTATCCTCCTGGGTGAGCAAAGGTAAAGGAGATACATCATTGTTTACTGCTTCATTTTAGCTTACATACAACAAAAATTGGACATCAATCTCTGTCCTTTGGTCCTCCTTGTCTTCACGCTGCTCCTAAAATCTATTTTACACCAGTGCTAGAAAGAAAATGTTTCCCCTTGTCATTGGTTTTAAAGAATAACAGATAATAGTAAATAAAAATTAATGTGTATATCATGATTGCAATTCCTCTAAACAACCCTGATCCTTGTACCCACACCTGTATCTGTTATTATTATTGACAAATTAATGTAATTATTTTTCAGTAGGCTCACAGTATGGTGTGATTTGGGTGGCAGTCATGGAGACTGCGACCTGCAATGGATAAGATTGAATAATATAATTAAATAATTATATTATTCAATTAGTTTTTTAATTATTTATGGTGGGAGAGAACCAAACAGAAACCCAAGAACACAAAATCTGTTTACAGAAAACTTGTTGACAGATAACATGTTTACAGATAACATGCAAATTGAACTATTTCCAATTTTTCTTTCACATTCAGCATCTTCAGTGTCAGTATATTGTTAAATCCAAATTTGTCCATTATGCATTTTTTTTCCAATCTCTTGTGTGAATTATTCGTATCAAGGACTTGTAGAAACAGACTCAGTATCATAGTGTTTCAAAACCTGATCAATACGTCACACGCACAGGATCTTTGGGTCTGATGACCTCCTCGGATTGATTGCACATTAATCTGTACTTATGCTGAATCCTGTTTGCGGAGCTGAGATGAGAACATTTGGGCCGGGCCAAAAACGTCAAAAGACGCAAACTAACCTGCAATCACAACAATTCTATCTGCTCCAAACCGGTGCGTGGCGGTTCCTGACAGTGTGTTTGTGTGTTCCCGCGAGTGTGTGAGAACACTCTCAGCTGAATGAGTCGGCAGTTGGAGGGGGATGGAAGGCACAATCAAGCTGAAAAGATTAGGGGAAGACGAGCCGCTGAGGATCTGCCTTTGAGAGCGGGCACTGGTTATATAACCTTAACCTACTTCTCTCAGCTTTCACCGACAGACTGTGAGAGAGGACAAGGAGAATCCACAAAGAGACTCGCTGTTTAGACTAAAATCATCCAGGGCTTTTGTTATCACCGTGTTCTCTCTGGTTCGTTTAACCACAGGGGACAGATTCCCGTTTAAACCCAAAGAGGTACAGGTTACAGCCTCACTGGAGCCGGCAGCACACTGGCTGAGCGGTGAGGGCTCTTGCTTGAACCTCGGTGGTCAAACAAAGGGATTCGAAATTGAAAATAAAAAAGAAAACTAGGATCCAATGAGATCAAACCTTTTTTGGGATTTGGTCCTGCCTTGTTCCGACGTGTCCTCCACTGCTCATTTCCGTCATAGTCTGTTGGTGCTGGAGCCATAATCGTATGTCATAGTACACTGTATTGACAAAGTCAAGGCAATGCAATGGGCTATGGTTTCCAAATGCACTAATTTACCTAATGAACCTTGAAGCAGATGGTTATGGCAGCAGAAGAGCACAGTGGATAATTAGTCCAAGTCATACATTAATTAATTAGTACCGTGGAGCATGTCCTGATGTGTTTTTTTTCAGAGTAAAGAGAGTCATCTGACTTTTACTGCTTTAGCCCAGGTCCAGGTGTAGCTCTGGTGTGAACACCTGGAGCTCTTCCTTGTTGACATCTGGTGAAAGGCATAGTTAATACCTGGACTGTTCACTGGTTAATTACAACTTGTAACGTACAGAAAGAATGGAGAAATCTCTCATGTTCAACCCAACTTGTGGCTCACGGGTCACATCTGGGCTTAAAGTTGGATTTGAGGGTCAGGGTAGGGGACGAATGACATGTATAAGTCAAGCGCAAAGGCTAAAAAGCTTAAATTAAAATGCTTTGAGCCTTTTAATATTAAAAACATGGACATTGCAAGGAAATTGCAAGTATAACAAGATTACAGACCTTCACTTTGGCCCAGAGGCAATGTCTCTGTCTTTGGTGTGAAACTCCAGGGTTCACCTCCCGAGCAAGTTTGAATCTCACCACCTACAGCAAGGTACAGTATGCTGCAATGGAATTTGGGTGGCAGTTGTGGAGACTGCTGCCCCCGCGACCAAGTAACGGATAATCGGATGAAAACGGACGGACGGACAGAATAAAGACACAAACTAATTAAACAATTTGAAGTTTGGCAGGCCACATTACCAAGATGGACTGGCCGTACCTGACCCACGGGCCTTAGTTTGCCTGGGTGAGGTAATGTACATTTGTGAACTTTTTATTTTAATATTTTTCTCAATTTTCCCAAATTCGGAACATATAAAATTTCATTTTCTCCCTTTTGTTGACTTCATAAGACAGAGTCGCTCTTTGATGTATTTTTAGTTTCAACTTTGGCCAAAACTTTGGACAGCGGCGTTCTGAGAGTGACACAGAGAGAAGAAAGCTCCTCACAGATTAGGGTTAAAGATACAGTGGAGTTCGATTAAAATCAACAAGGGTCCTAATTGTAATTCTGCAGTGCTCTGAATACCAACAACCACTGACAATGGGACCCTCGTCATTCTCAACTCCTCCATTCACCCACGGTAAAGCAGTTTATTGAAGCGGCCGGGGGCAGTTGCATAACCTTGGCTTTCACCAGTCTATACGTGGGCCCTGCACGAGGAATACGTACACAGTGAGGGTATGGGAGACTGAATTCCAAAGCAGTTCGGGAAATTCGTCACAAATTCTGGGTAACAAGCGCTAGGTGTTTTTGCATGGCGCCGTCACAGTGAGGACAGTTCCACTAGTTCTCTGACCTTTTCAGTCTGTTTTTTTTTTTTTTTTAGGGGTCGATACAGCACAGGGTTTAACCAAACTGATCAATAGACTCCGAAAATAGAACAGCCATGTGGTAATATTTGAGGATAGACTAATATTTATATATCTCCAGCACACCAAAATAACAGGCGGGTATGTAAAAAAAAAGTCACTAGAAACTAGCTTGATTGTACTTGATGTGACATCAACATGTTTTTCTGGTGTAAAAGCCAAAATGATTTGAATGAACATGCAACTGGAATGTCCTGGGGTGTCTAAAGTCTGGTAAACAACATTTGGTACCGCTGGATTCCAGCAGAGGTCCACCTTTTCTACGAAACCCACGGATAACAAACGGGCTGAGGGAGGGCAGGGGAGGTGGGGCTTCTCTACAGCAGGCTGCTTCAGACCGGTTTCTGTGCTCTACATTTGACAGGGGGTGTCATGCTCTGAACCTCACATCACTTTTGTTTACTGCCTGTGCTTTCGGAGTAATGAGTGCTTCAGAGTAAAAGAGTAATAACTGGGAAAATTGAACCTTGGTCGTTCATTTCATTTCCCAACCGCACTGACATGAAGCCTGGGAAGTAATGTGTAAATTGACTGTGTCAGTGAATTGCATGAGATTTTTCTTAAACCTCAAATAATTGGAACGGAGATCATTTGTTTAATCACTCCATTCCCGCACAAACACATATAATTGGTTACTAGGTATTCTTCCAGCTCGTATCCTCAAGCTTTTTCTTCTTCTCTTCAGCTGCAAGTGATTTAGATCTTCCTCAAATGATATAGACTTAGTAGGTGGCAGCCCTGCAGGGTGGTAGATGTTTTTCAAGATGTGAGATTTGTAAAGTGTCAAAATCACCACAGCTCAGACAGGAAGGGTTTGGAGAAAAAGCTAGAGAAGTCAGACTGAGATGGTTTGGACATGTTCAGAGAAGGGACAGTGGATACATTAGTAGAAGAATGATCCTAGAGATGGAGCTAGAGATAGGAGACGAAGAGGAGATTGATGGATGCAGTGAGGGAGGACATGGACGTAGTTGGAGTAAAAGATACAGAGGACAGGGGGAAATGGAAATTGTTGACTTGCTGCAACAACCCCTGAAAAGGGGACAAGCCGAAAGCAGAAAAATAAAAAATTGTCAAAATCACTGATCAGATCAATCACCACCTTCTCACAAATCCTCAACCCAGTGAACTCAAAAACTACAGTTATGAAAGGCTGTTTTAATGCGACACACAGCAATAAAAACTACTGTATATCGTCACCTCTGAATCTACAACCACAGTTTATCATGCATTGAGTCAGAGTTTATAAAACTATAACTCGGAATCAGCACGTTCAACTCATTGACCGGGTCATACGAGTGGATTTATAGCACCACTGCAGGGAAGTAAGTGGCAGCAACATGCTCACCAACTTTCACCCACATATTCCTGCATGTTAGAGGAAAGTCTAGGTCTCATGTGTCGACGCTAAAAAGTGCAGACAGAGTGACATTCGATGAATGAATATTAACTTTTATTGCAGGACAGCCATTGATGAATTTATATCACCTTTGTCCCGGTCTGTCCTTACGTCTGCTCCTGCAGTTTTGCAGCGTCATGAGAATTATAATGTGGGTCATGACAGAGGATAATGATATTTAAGTGCTCGTGTGAGCAATCCGCACTTCACCACTTAAATACATATTATATGGAATAGTAATGATAGCGTCCGTAAAGGGAGGCTGTTAAGGAGTGACCTTTGATTAAATTAAAGGTCTCACATGGCCTTATCTTATCTTCAGCATCCCTGAAAGCTACGTGTTGCAAATCAGGTCTTCAGTCACACTCTTTCGATAAAATAAAAAAAAAGCATTGACTGATGTGCGAAAGCAGATGATAGACTGTCCTAAACAAACACGCAACCGGCGGCCACCAGAAGTCCCTTCTCCTGCAGAAAGAAAGGAGTTGATTGAATGATCTGCTTGTCAACACTGGCCACCTGTGGAAAAGAGGAAGCTTTCCTCGCTTGGTGTCCAACAGAACGTTTTTTGAGCAGGCAGCCAGTTTGCCATGGCAGCAACTATCTGTACGCAACACCACGGGGGTGTGTCACTGCCTATTACCATCCAATGCCTTGGTGGCTGCCTCTTTAGAAAAGAAATAAAAGAGTGATGCTTTACACTTTAATGACTTTCCCACAGTGCCTCTCCAAAACAACATCTCCCCTTAAAATGCTGCGCCTTGGCTGAGGCTGGAGCAGAGTCCCCACTGCTTTAACAGGAGATGGGAAATACTGGGCGCACTGTCTGTCCACTCCGCAAGGCCAGCCAAAGGGGGGAATAATCAGGTCTTTATGTGGCATGGGGCCTACAGTGGACGCTCAGTATTTGTCCCCACAGATCTCCTGCCTCATCTAGTTCCAATTGTTCTCCTGGATTCATCACACGGTCATGGTAAGACACCGCTGTGGCCCCAAAAACTGGGGTTTTCTGCCTATGGCCCATCAGCTGGGGTCCATCAAGGTTTAAGCAAACACTAAGAACAATGCGAAGTTTTTGTTGCGGTTCACAAAAAGCCTTTTTCTAATTACTTGTTTACTCCGCATATACAATCCTTTTTTTTTTTTTTATGAGACTGCACTGCTCTGTTCCCTCATCTGGAAAAGGAGAAGGAAACGTGGAAAAGACCACAGAAAGTACAGTCAACAACATACCGATCTTCACACAATCCACATGTTGGATCCACAAGACGGATGGAGATTTCAAAGCCTGTTATGCAACCAGTGTGATCCACGGAGTGGACGTTTGTCCAAGGCCAGCTTCTTCTCCCTAATCTCTTGAGACATCGTGGCGAGGGTCTCTGAGTGTCACCGCTGCCCCTGTTTTAATCTTTAACTGTAGATTGCACAATGAGTGGGACATACGGAATAAGTAATGTGACTACAAAATAAAGGAACGAAGGTTTCCAGATGGTTAACCGATCTATAACACTAAAGCCTTCTGGGAAAAACCGTCGCTCAGTTCCGTTGAATCTCTGAATGTCATTTTAGATTTTGCTTAAATTACCAGATGAGTAATGACACAGGGTAGATTTTCTCATAGGATCTTGGATGGATGTTGCTGAATTTAAATAAAAGCAGACATGCATGTGGTAAACATTATGTATCTGCTATTTGTAGCACAGCGACACTAGGCCACTTATAAAAATGATGGAATAATACCATTATTTATTAGCATTGTAACTTATTAATTGATTTAGTAACTTAATCATTCATCTTTTAGTTTGGTTAACTCAAGTGGGCGGACTTTTGACTTGCAGGCTACAATTAGTCCCTAGATTGGAACCAGACTCTGGCACAGGAGTCTTGCATGAAAGACATGCATAAAGACTATAATGTTAAATGCTTTAGGCTTTCTTTACATCATCTACAGATAAATCATGGCATTGCAAGGACATTGCAAGTATAATCAGAGGTTCCATAACTTTCCAAAGGTTCTATCTATCTACCTATAAAATTCTATGTAGGTAGTTGAACTGCATGAACTATAAAAAAAGACACGGCTTAAATGTTTTTATCCATCTTTACGACATTTAGAGGGAAAACTATGGCCATTGCTGGGAAAAGGCCTGTGGTTAAGAAAGCAAATATGGGTCCACAAGGCACCAAGTTTGAACCCACCAGTTGCCAGGTTGCTCTGAGTATAGCACTGTCATGACCCAAATAACTTGGAGTGGGCCCTCCACCCACAGGAAGGCTCACAGTATAGAGCTGTGTGATTTGGGTGGCAGTCACGGAACCGGCAATGGATAAGCAGATTAGAATGAATACATGGATTAATAATCTCAGTACAAAGTAATTATTATCTTTGTGGGCTACATGTGGCCCACAAGTTTACCATCAATGAGCATTATAAGGGGACGTTAAAAAGCGCAACACATTTATCATAGGGTTGTAATGTAATTGTCTTGCATTGTCATGTTTAACACGTACTTACAGCATGGTCATGTTCCATATGAACTATGAGCTGAGTCTATGTCCAGACTGTCCAGGCTAATGCACATCTGTCAGCAAACAAAGCCCGTCAGAGTGGATTACAACTATTGAACCTGTGTAAAAGTATAATCCCACAGAGAGTTGTAAATCCTCACTGAGACCTGTTCCTGGTTTAAAAAAAAAAAAACTAAACAGTCTTCATAATTGTGGTCAAGGTCTTTTGTATAAGTGAGTTTACAAAGCAATGTATATAAACCTCATTGGTAAGTAGGTCGCTTGATCATGTGATTAACCGCTGACGTACACAAATCAAGGGTGAATGACGAAAATCAACTTTGGAACTTCGTGAGCTCATGTAACAGCTTGTTCTGAAACGATATGCTGATGGAGATGATTTCCATGTTTTCTTATTAACACAATTGAATTTAACTTTTCTTGTAGAGCCTGAGGTTGTTGGTGACTGTTGCCAAAGCAGATCTACAGAGTCCCCACATAACCTATAGAAAACAACAAGGAAAATCACCTGAAATTTAACCTGCAGGATTACGCTCGGCAGTAAGTAGCCTGAAACTGAACAACCCTCGCTTCCCTGTCTGATCAGATTACATGTTTTCACCTGTCGGTGTTCAGACTACAGAAAATAAAACTGGGAGACAGACGAAAAACAAAAAACAGCTTGAAATTGAAGACAACAGATTAGGAGGAATAAAAAAAATAAAGAAAGATGAGACGGGAAAAGCAGACACTCCATTCAGGTAAACTATTGTTATAACACCTGGCCATTCAGAGCTGGCGCTGAGATTTTTCTCTCGTCGGCATCTATATTACCTATCGAACATTCACAATATGCACCTTTGTACTGCCTGGAAGTACATGGAAGATCAAATGTGTAAAAAAAAATTGCGTGCCATGATCAGATGCACTCCTTCTCAGTGGAAAATAAAACAAGGAAACAGCTGTTTCCTCAGCTTCGCCTGACACTAGAGTCCACACAGCTGACTCATGAAGACACCACCCTTGTGCAATGCTGACACACTGCTTACACTGACGTCTGAGACGTTAAAGACGCTGGGAGATTCGAGCTTGGATGTCACTGCTGTCGTACGACAAGGAAGGAAGAGGGAACAGACAGTTTCACTTTTAGGCTCGTGCAAAAACCTTTTTTTATGCATGCGCCTGGTTTTATACGTAAGAAGACTTCAATATGGAACAGAGCAAAAAAGGCATTATTTAAATAGGAAAAGTTGGCCATGCATTTCTGTTCATCTTCTCTTGTACAGATGGCAGCTGATCATTTTTACTACATGACCTAATTTAGTTTTAGAAATATTAAAAAAATGAATTAAACAGCTACTGCTCTGGTATAAGACTTGGGCTCCATACTGTACTCTCCCAATGAACAGTACGGATTCAGAGCAAGGCTTTTCCTTGGCCGAGTGCCGAGGCCTTGTGAGATGCCAGGATAATTGAGCATGAGGTCAGTGTCCCTAACCCAGTGGTTGCCATATGGTAAAGCGTGTGACACAGGCATTGTGCTGGTGAGATCAGCGTAATCGGGATGCCACAAAGGGACACCACTTTTGCACACGCTGGCAGTAAACGCCAGCTGTCTCCACATCTACAGGACTACAGATCTCCTGTGGCTAAATAATAAACAAGTCTTTAAAATCTACTGTGTATCTGTTTATACACACACACACACACACACACACGCACAAAGTCAGAGAATATATTAGACCACTGTGCTGTTTTCTTCAATGTTCATTTTAATCCCTGATTTGACTAAAGGTATATTATCAGTTCTGAAATTAAACTCTGATGAGATATTTTTGTAGTTATCATTGTAAACAAAATTACCTTTAGTGGAACCAGGCATTAAAATGAACAAGAAATTGAAAAAAAGAAGAAAATAAGGATAGTCTAATATTTATTTTCTGCATGTCTGCATTTATTTTTAACAGTATATTACTTGAACACAAGGGCAAATAACAGCAGGTATGTGTTTCACACCAGTTTCTATTTGTGATTACTGTGTTCTAAAAGATAAAAGAGAGAAATAGTGTTTCCTTTTGGCCCCATCTGGCTATTGCTTACACTTGATCCATACCCATACCAACAAAATAACTCCATCATCAATCATCAATAATGCAACAATAATTGATTAGGAAATATTTTCTCAGTGAAAGATTAACTGAAAGTGACACAGAGTCATTGATAAAAGAGAAATACAGTAGGTAGGAAAATATTTAGGAACCCCAGAAATGTAATATTATTAAGGGGAATTTATCTGCCAACTTAACATTTAACCGGTCCCCGGCCCAGTGGTTGGGGACCACTGTATTAGATCATTACAGCTTCGAAACGTTTACTACAAGAAAAACAATGAAAAACCTTTCGCAATAAAGTCTTTATGCAAGTTTCCGTGCACTCTAACAATTAGTCTTTTGTCTAATCCAGGACGAAATATTCAAACATTGGACAAAGTCCTATGCACACTACATTGCGTGTAGATTCTCCGTCTATTGAAAAAAAAAAGCTGCAAAGTGATTAGATTCCAGTTTTTGCTGATCAGCAATCGGCTCGGCCTGAGTGGGAGGCTTCTTACGTTTGAAGTTTGAAAGAGGCTTTAACTACTCTCCTAATAATGGAGCCATTGAGATCCCAACAAGCTTTCTGCACAAACTGAACTCCACAGTGAATAAACAAGAACCTCTTACATAAACCACCAGCATGACCAGCTCTAATTATCATACAGCCACCGACAATGGTGTTCCGAGTTAAATTTTATGGTGTCAGAATTGGTTTGGACTTTGAATGAGGATGGGTTTGGACTTCCAGTGACATGATCAGCCTTTTATTGCCGCGTGATCGGATGATTAAAATCTAGGTTGAAAATTATAAACCGTATCAGGAGGACTGAGACTTGTCAATGTCAACGTTTTCCGCTTTTCCATTCATGCACTTATACCCGCTTCATCCTACAGTACAAGGTCCGTAGGGGCATCAGTCACCCTGCATCCAGGTGTGGGGTCATGTTTGGTTATTTCTTCTCCTGGTCTAGCACTAAAGCCAATGGTCCAAAAGTGAGGATATTGATTAGGTTTCCTATATTTACTGACCTCTCCTTGAAAGAGAATCCATAAACTCCACACATAGTCACTAAAGGGCAGAGATCACTGAGTCTAAGGCAAATGTTTTTCTCCTTTTTTTACTCTGAAAGATAAATATTTGCCTCCATCAAATGCAATTGTGAATACGACAAAATATATCTGCATTTTCTAAATTAAATTCCTATTAAAATGTTAATGTTTTTTTATTTTTGCAGGAAACAACCAGTTCACTTTTGTGCAGCACTGAACAACATTCATCAGTGACAGCTCGTTGTCTTCTCTAACATTTTGTAACCGATCAATGTCGTAAAGTTCAAAGCCATAAAATTTATCGCCATTGTAATATGCTGAGAAAAGAAGTCCAGTAAGGACACTGGCAACTGATTCCATCAATCCAACCCAGCCTCATTATATTATAGTATACCCCGGAATACCACTATTGTTTTTGATGTTGTTATCTTTCAAGAAGCCATAAGATTGACTGACAGCCTGTCCAGGGTGCAACGTCTGCTGGATTCAGCTCCCGCGTGCTACTCTTTGTCATATTGGTGGACGATAATGGATATAGAACGAGATGACCAATAATTATTCGTACATATGTAGATAAAGATATACGTAGATATATACTTTCTTAACTAACTTTGTATATACACCTCGATCCCTCACTGTCACGTTAGTTGCCTTCCGAGACCCACAGCGAGGAAGAAAAATCGTAAATTAAAATTGAGAAAAGTTATTATTTGATTTATCCTTTACAAACCCTACAGTTATCCACCCTCCTTAAACTGTATGACCCTTAACCATGCAAGTTTAAGCACACTATGTTCTATACTTGTCAAATACATACATGTCAAATAAAATTGATGCAACCCAGAGCAAAGTGAATGAAATAGTGGCCCACAGACAAGAGCAGATGCAGAGAGACGTTTCGGTGCCTGAACCTATCAGCGTGAGGAACAAAAGAGAACGCTCAATTAGGCAATAGTACACAGCGTACACATTGGGTTCTCTTTTGGGGTGACTAGAATCAGAGAATGAGGTGATTAGGGGGACAACACAGACAGGAAGGCTTGAAGAAAAAGCTAGAGAAGACAGATTGAGATGGTTTGGACATGTTCAGAGGAGGGACAGTGGATACATTGGTAGAAGAATAATCCTAGAGATGGAGCTACCAGGTAGGAGACGAGATTTATGGATGCAGTGAGAAAGGACATGTGGAGAGGATCCAAAAACATAAACCTGGCCATAAATGTAATTCAATTCATCCAGGCGAAAGAAGGAGCACATCGAAGAGAGCGAGAGTCGGACTGAAAAACACTGCAGAGCGTTAGATGTGTATAAGAGACAGGGTAGAAGAATAATCCTAGAGATGGAGCTACCAGGTAGGAGACAAAGACGAGATTTATGGATGCAGTGAGAAAGGACATGGAGGTAGTTGGAGTCAGAGTTTAGGATACAGAGGACAGGGTACAATGGAAATTGTTATCACGCTGTGGCAACCCCTGAAAAAAGGGACAAGCCGAAAGGAAAAGAAGAAGACACTGAGTCTGCATTGTATTAGTCAAGTATGCTGGGTGACCTTATATAGGTGAATACAGCTACCAAAACAGACCCAGTATTCAATATGAAGTGGTCTCTCTTAAAGAACCACGTCATGTTGCATTGCACTATAAATATTTCAGGCATGTTGACAGGCCTCCATAATTAACCTTGGCATTACTAAAATTGCTGTCACAACATTTGGCACATGCCAGACTAAAAGTTCTACATTTTCTTTCCATGTCATAATTGTTTCTGGCTTGTTGAGAACTGACCAGGTTTGCATCTATGCTTGAGTTCAGACGGCTGAGACTCATGTGTCCCTGGGATGTCCCTGAGCCAGACTGAACAAAACTCACTTTGTCCTCATTTGATTACAGAGAAGCAATCAGATTCCCACAGCCTGACCTGGTTTGGGTCGAGTCAGGTGAAAAGACACTGTTACGTACTCTGTACCAAAAGCTGGAAATGGGGCAGGGCTGAGGAACAATTTGCGTTTTATCCAACTGTCCCTGCTGACAGCTCCGGTACCGCCATGTTCCGTTCTTCACAAATAACAGTTCCCACGCTATGGTGAACGACCTGAGAGCCACAAGAGAGCTACAGTGGGCATTCAGCTCGGTTCGTGTTTATCAGACTGGCATATAAAAGAAATGGTTTGACTGGAGCTCAGATGGCATCAATGCAGAAAGGAAGTAAATCACAAGGGGACATTGATAGTTTATGAAAGAATTGACCTATAAATGTAACAAAACAAGGTTTCTTTGGAGAATTGATCAACACGTCTGAACCTTTTTTTCATTCACAGTATATTGTAAATGCACCTACAAGTTCAAAACCTTGGCCTTGGTTTCCCAGGGTGTTAGTGTCCACATACTGTTATGGAAAGTTAGTGTGAGGTCCTGGTGACACGGGGACCAAACAGCAGGTGTGAAAACACAGCCATCTGTGTGCTTTGGCCTCTGACGTGTGAAGAAAATCCTCACGCTTCTTACTTTTTTATATGTCCAAAGTTCTGACAGCAGGTTTGATCCAGTCCAGCTTTGAACGGACAGCATTTTAACACCGACACTATTGAAAGTGTAGATTTGCATGCCCTAAGCTCGCTGTAAACCGTGCGAGTCAAACAATGTCAGTGAGAGGACTGCCTGCATAAACGCCCTGCAGGTTTCCACGTTTACTTTGCTGCTGACAAACAGTTCTTGTTTAACAGAGGGACAGCTGCACAGCCTTAGTTTCCACAAGCACGATTATCAATGAGATATCTACTTTATTTAGTTTGCAAAGACCATGCTCCACGTCACAGAGATGTACCCAAGGTCAGAGCTTTCCTTCAAGTCAATGTGATGGTCCATGAGATTGTTGTTGTCCAATTAAAACAAAAAGAGCAAATTTGAGATCACCCTCTGATCGCAAAACCCATACTGAATCAAATGTTAGACATTATTCATGACGCTGTTCGGACACAGTCAGCAGTAAGGAGATTTCAAGGTAGACATTTGTACTTGGATTAGTTCCTCATTCTGTAAGCAGTGTAGTTGACACAGATGGTAGTCTGACTGCCGTCTTTGCAACTGCAGGTTCAATACAGACACGTCACACATAGATGTCAATCATCAACAACGTTATGTTGACAGTATGGTGCAGGCTAAAAATAGTGCAAACTTTGCTTTTCTACAGGAATGTACACATCAAACAACAGTATGTGTTACTGTTACACAATTTAAAATACATTCAAACTGGTTAATCAACATAAATGCGCACACACACACATTATATATATATATAGTGTATATATATATACACTGTATATATATAATATTTTGAAAGAAAATATTTTTCTTGAAAGAAAATATTTTGAATCAAATAAAATAATAAGTACAAATTAAAAATTACAAATTTTAAGTACACCTTGAATAAAATGCATTAATGAAAAAACACAAACATATATTGCCAGCGTCCATTTTCTTCGCTCTCTACCATACAGGTCCGCTTAGCATTAGCCACTTAGCACACACCTCACCCTTCTAATTAAGCCTCAAACCTCCCTCGACAACCGGTTAATTCCGCTCGTATGCACACTGCTTATCACTTCATTACACATTTCAGTCATAAAGTATAGAATTTGAGTCCCCCCACGTTTATTTTCTGAGCATAAGTGACAAAAAGGATACTGTTGACGTTAGCATCGTTAGCGGCGGCAGGATTTATTCTTCGTGTGTTCGCGTAAATCCTACACCACCACAAATGTGATGAGTCACCTAGTGGTCCGTTATGACATTGCATGTAGTAATGTGAGACGTGAGACCATGTGATTAAGTGAATTAAAACACCTGAAATTTTATATATATATATATACAGTGGTGGTATAAGTATAGAATAAATTATTTTATTATTTATATATTATATATTTATTATATATATAATAAAATTACCAAAAATTACCAATTTAAAAAAAAAAAATTTATATATTTGTATATCTACATTTTTTGTGAGTGTATAAAATCGGTTGTCTCACGCCACACCGTTGTTCAAGCATGTTCCGGGCCTTTCAAAGAGACTGGACGCGCATCTGTCCAATCACTGCTCTGAGTCATTTCTTTGGTCTGCTGCACCTCCTGCTGCACCTCCTGCTGCTTCTTGACCTTCTCCAAACCTCTGGCCCACCACCATGCTGATCCCATTAGTGTGAGCAGGTCACAGAATTCTGCCTGATGGGAAAATGCGTCATCTTCATCTCAGCATCATTGTTTTCTGGATTACTTGTTGAGGATTAGAAAAAAAGTGATTCACAGTGATGTCAACTCAAGTAGGCGATGGTTTTTATTCTTAGCATCTTTACTCATTTAGCCTACATTTTCTACAGCTCAGCTGATGCTGTTGACAGTGTGAGTGTGTGTGTGTGTGTGTTGGATGTTCCAAGGAATATCAAGGATTTACTGGGATTAGGGATTAGTAGTAGACGTTGAAAAAAAAAAAAGTCGTGGCTTCATCAGATCCTTGATCAGACTTTAATCTGACCAATGTGTCAATACCATGCATTTGTGTAATTTGTTTTTGTGTATCTGAATAACGTTCCCACTACCAGGAAATTTAATTATTGTTTTTTTTATCTATATGGTTTAAAAATATAGTTTTTCTCTTATTTAGGAGTTGGACGAGAACTTTGAAGCAATCAGTGTGAGTGTTTAAGTGCTACCTCGAGGACCTGCTCACTGGTGATGTAAGTAATTATATAACAACCTCAAGGGACCAACATTTAACTAAACTCATTTTAGAGAATGTTTTTTATTCTAAGCATCTTTAACTCTTTTAGCCTACATTTTCTACAGCTCAGCTGACACTGTTTCATCAGGTTCCTCCCACTGACTAATCCAGCCAATAAGGTTGGGAGTTGAATTACTACTGCATGTATACATTTAATTAGACTCTCAATGCACTCACTGTATTCAACTAATGATCATCATGAAGAACAACCTCTGGGTAGCATTGGTGGCCTAGAGAGGACTTGGGTCTGCAAGGTTTCAAGTTGGAATCCTGGTGCTCTGAGTGTGGCGCCGTCCAGACCCACATAACTTCCAGTGTCATGTGGTAATCATCACTTCCAGGTGGCTAACCTCACTCCTTATCCTACCTGTGGGTGGTGGAAGGACAATATGATGCAATGTTATTTAGGTCGTGTCTGCAACCCAGCAACAGGCAAGGATGAAAGAACAGCTTCTTGATTATTTTGTTTTCATCCAATCATAAACTGCACTTTCTCCTGCCTAAAAGGTCTGTTTTTGATTATAGAAAAAAAGTCTGAGAATTCCTGATGGGGACGAAACCTTTAACGGCTCCTTATAATGATAAATAATGCGCTTTGGTGTGATTTTTGTCCTATTTCTAACACACCAACACCAAACAGACCAGTGGACAGCTTTGAGCACTTGCTCTTGCTACACTTTGTATTAGGGGGATGCTGGCATTGAATAGAAAAGGCAGGAGGATGATAATATAATTGATTTTCATAATTTACACAAGTTTGGCGGACCGAAATCAGATGCCAAACGAGCCACATCCGGCCCCTGGGCCTTAGTTTGCCCAGTCTGCTCCTGTCCTGACTCTGGCTCCTTAACCACAAGGCCACCACAGCCAATCCGGGCATCCCGGCTGTTTTCTTATCTCTGGGCTACGACAGATTTATTTTTCCAAACTTTTCCAGCTTCAAGATGTAAACACAATGTGTCATATGATAAAATCATATTGTGCTGCTGTCACGTTATAGTGATGACGTAGATCTAAAATATTTGTAGACCATTTTTTCAAACCCTAACACAAGGGGCTTGCCTGTTTTAAACACTTCATCATGTGCAGAACAATCTGTTCATGTGCTGTAGTATACACACACACACACACACACACACACACACACACACACACACACACAGATTATGTAATCCCAGCACGGGTCATTGGTGGAGTAAGTAGATGCAGGTGCAAAGAAGGAGCAGCGGGCTTTATGATGTCTTATTTTTTATTATCTAACATTGCACGTTTCTTTTTATCACCTGCGTCCCCCTCACTGCCTTATCTCTTTATTCCGCTCAGATCTTCCCAGTGCGGCCTGTCCTCACGTCACCTCCTCGTCTGGCTGAGCCAGTTCCAGTGACTCAAGGATTTTCTGTAGTTGCAGCGTCCGCCCGGGGTGACTAACCACCCTGTAACCCGCCCAGTGTGTTAACACACTGTAGTGTGTTTCTCCACAACTCTCCTCCCTGTGTTCATTATGACACACCGTAAGAACTGAGGGATTGAACTGCACCTTGGGTGTGTTTTCAAAGGGATTTTCTCACAAGGTGTGTCTTTGAGTAAGTTGTGACAAAGGACATAAACACACCAGTCAGAGGGAACTTGTATTGCTGTACTTTACTGCAAAAGGTCAATAATAATTGAGATTTAATCTCTTTTCTGCTTCACTTTCTTTACATTTCTATTCAATGGACTGAGTGGATATTTAACTCCTCTGGACAACAACAATCTCTGGATCCGCGTCATCTCTGACAAAACGTGTTAAGGTGTTTTCCTACTGAAGCTGAAGTGACTGAAGAGTAATAGTGATGAGCAACACTCTAACATTATATTTGAACACGTGACAAGAGGACAGACAATGCTGTTTGTGCTCTCTTCATGTCAACATTACATTCTGGCTCAGTCAAATATTTCAGTTTCTGTTGTACAGTGGTGGCCTAGAGAAAGCATGGGCAATATAAGGCCCGGGGGGCAGATATGGCCCATTTAGCTTTTTAATGCGGCCCGCCATCTTTAATTTTCGGTTTTATACATGACTTTTACATTACATTTATATCAGTTCTTGACACGGCGGCAGTCAAAAAGTTTGGCCGTGTCTGGCCTACAGGATAAGGATGTCTGTAGGTTTGAATCCACTAGCCAACAGGTTACCACCAAGGTACACTGAGTATGGCACTGTCCCCACCCACTGCTCCAAGGGCCCATATCCCTTTGTGCTTTAAGGGATGTGACTTAAATGCACATCCCTTAAATCCCTTTCGGCTTCCAACAGCACGTGGCCTCACCTGAAAACTCATATCTAAAGCAAATATGTGACGTTTTATTAAAACGTTTTGCATCCCAAAATATGCTGAGAGGATTAAAAGCTGATCTTCAGACCAGGTACGCAGAAGCTGATGCAAAGGTTTTACTTTCACGCATCAAAAATGACTTTATCATGTTGAGCCTGATGACAAACACACTTATCATAAACATGCCCTGGTGGTATGTGATGGTAAAAGCATCTCAGGAAAGCTGGCTTCCTTTTTCTAAAAACATTTGTCCTCGTAAAATGACTCATGCAACTAATGCTATTTATGCATATTCCAAGAATGTTTCTCTTTGTCTCAACATTTCCATCAACATTTCCATCAAGTAACAGAAACTGCGGTTTCCAAAATCTTGCACAAGACCAACGTCAAAAAACAAAGTACCGGTAATTACTCTGCTATATTTCATAACTGCTGCGTGTCTTATCAAGTCTCAGGTCAGACACCCAGAAAGTGATAGTTTACTGTTTTATTAATATGAGATCTAGTCTGATAAGACAGTGTCTCAGTAGTGTTTCGTCTTTGTCATAAGTCTGATGCAACTGTGTTTTACAGATTTTAACCTACAGTAACCTACGGTAGTTTCCACAACTGCCGCCCAAAATTGCACTGCACAACAGTTTCTTAAATCTAATCTTATTATTATTAAGTATTTTAAAAGCAAATGAAATAATAATAATAATTAATAATAATAATGACATAAAGGTAGTAGTATATTGCAGACATAAAGTGTCACTGTTATCTAGAATTTTTTACTGTGAATCAACAAGGACTCTCGATTTCTGACTGCATTTGTTTACAACTTTACTTAACAGTGGTAGTTACCCAAAGGCACCCATAGGGGGACCCAGAGAAAATGAGTGAGGCAGAGACAAAGGAGACTTAAAGTAAATATTTACCATACTTCAGGCAGTCCAACACAGAACTAGAGAGATAAATTATTTGTTTTTAAGAATATGCTATTTTTACTTTCAGGATCAAGTCTTTTCACCTACAAACAGAAAACAGTATTTGTTTGATATTGTTATTTTAGCCTTGGTTGATTGTTAATTGCAAGTGGGTAGGTCTGTTATTAAAATACACCCATTTGTTGACATCATAAATGACTGTAAAATCATAAAAGTTGAAATATAAAATATGCATTTGTTTCTTGTAGTGGACAAAGAGATGTTTCATATCCCCCTGCTTGTTTATTTGTGTTTTTTCACTCCCGTCCTCTCTCCTCCTCACCTCGGCCTTTGATGCAAGTTGATCCAGACTTTCAGGAAGTACACGTGAGTCATCATAAGGTGTTTTTGTAAATAACCGTCTCTGCAGTGTAATGTTTTCTTTTCCTGCTTACATGACCTAAAATATTGATCTGTCAGAGCGCAAGCTTTAACCAGACAGAGTGAGGTCAACGACTTCCATATGTGAAGCAGCCCCGTTCTTGACTCAGCAACTATGCCATTTCCTCAGACCCTAACACACATTTATTTGCAAGAAATGACAAAATGCATGTCCGTTTTTTCACTTTTGTGTCATGTATATTTATTTTTTAAAGTAAAAAAAGTTTTTTTTTTGCAGTCAAAATACATGTAAAGTACCAAGTAGTATTTCTTTTGCTACATGGTATTTTTCCATGTTGTTGATACACAGTCACATGGAAAACTACACACACAATGGAAGATTCGGGGGTGTTCAGGGACATTGTTGGGTGTTAAAAGAAGAGGGGGGGGCCCCCCTGAAGACCAGCCTGCTGGAGATACCGGGGGAGGGTGAGTTTTCTGTGAACCCGCATTTGGAAAAGTACTGGCTTTTGTCCAAATACTCCGGTCATGGAGGGTCCAAACCACAGGGAAGCTGAACAGAAGTGTTTGTGACCAGAATCACTTATGGTAAATGATACTTTTTGTATACCGTGTTTTTTTTTTCAATCCGAGTAAAAAAAAATACAGATTTGCTACTCACTCCATTAACACAGACAAAACTCTCAGTGTTGTCGGTTGAAAGCCGGTTACCTTTGACACACATGTCACAAACCTCAACCTCCTGCAATGTTTACCAGTGTCAGTGAATCCTGAGACGCACCAGACATTTTGGGAATGGTTTACCGAGACCAAGAAAGTTGCAAAAACAATTTAACGTTGATTATATTCCTTTGGATTCTTTAAATACCCCCACCGATCAGTAAAGTATGTTTTGATCCCAAGTACTACCTTTTCCTCCTTCACTTTGGCAATGTCTCTGTCTTTGTTGTGATATTACATGGTTCACCAAGATCAAAGTAAAAGGGCATGTTGAATTTAGTGGACTCTTTAGTGGACTTTAGTGGACTGTAGTGGAGACCGCTGTCCTCACAACTGGTAACGGAAATAAATGGATGGATGAAACTGCAGATTATTCAGACTGTCTGAGAAAATACTTCATTTGGCATCTACAAAATATTCCCTGATGTCTAAATCTGATACTTCAGAGTGTTTTATATTTAGGCAAATAAAAAAATATCAAAGAATTATTTATGAGAAATTGTAAAAATTGTATAATTAGACCATAAACTATTTTTGTTTGGGCCATGTGGAAGAGCTGCTGCCAAGATGATCAAAACAAACAGGCAATAAAAATTTGCCTTCTACCCTGATCCAAAAATATTATGACTGCAAGGACTACAACTAAAAACACATGACAAAAGCCATTAAAGTATCTGTTTTTATTCAG
>JAFBJS010019921.1:103140-123369 GCA_016785265.1 Paraplagusia blochii | reverse complement strand
TTCGAATCCACCAGCTGCCAGGTTGCCACTGAGGTGCTCTGAGCATAGCACCGTCTGAACCCACATCACTTCTTGTGGGCTCACCACCCACAGGAAGGCTCACAATATGGTGCAATGTGATTTGGGTCGCGTCAACTGCCCCTGGCGCCACCCCTGCGACCCGGCCAATAAACATTTTCTACTTTTTTCTACTAACAGAAAAAAATTTGCAAAAAGAAATAAATCACTGGTAACTTTGTATATCCATAGGACATTGATCACAGTACTGAGCATGCTCTGTTCCTCACGCATCATAACATCTCTCAGTATCTCGGCTTGACTTTCTACAACTCTCATTTGCTTTAATGAGATTATGCACGTCATTGCTGTAAAGTTTGTGCTCTTGCATTTGGTGAAAGTTAAACCTGATTAACTTTCAGGATAACTTCCCTCTACTTCCAAGATGTGATTTCCCCTCTTTAGCACTTGGTCTTGGGACACATTAACGTTGATGGGAGAGGGCTAACTATATAGTTAATAGTTAAGACTTAAAGTAAACCCTCACAATGTCAAATTCACACTGTAACTCTGGTCCTAACATAAATGTATTGTTATTGTATTGGAAGAATTGCACAAGAGGAATGTAAGTTGAAAAAAGAATGAATTATGAAAAAGTAAAATAAAAAAAAACTTAAATTCACTCCCTAACTACCAAGGCATCATAACACATTTGCTGATGATATATGAATATTGTAAAATGCTATGTGTAGCACATTAAAGAACCTTTCAGCAATAACTCTTTGGCAGAACATCTGTGTTCCCTTCTATTTAATCTCCTCCCCCTCCTCTTCGCCTTTCCACCGCCGTCTGTGATCGCCGGGTGTCATTAATCTGACGGCGCTGGACTGGTCGCACCTTAAATCAAGGGTTGGTGCGTGCGTGTGTTTGTGTGTCTGCATAGTTGAAAGTTACAGTGAGGAATTTAGTGATGTTACCTTTCCCGTGTGAACCCTCCTCCTCCCCCATTCCTCTCCCTACACAGCTGATGATCTTACTCTACAGGAGGCTCTAATGAGCTCATGAATAAGAGAGTAAAGCCACATACACATACAGTCACTACACGCACCCACATACACCACAATGACACAGAGTGTTTGTTTTGAGGTCCATGAGTATGATGAATCAAATGCTAGTTAGAAGTAAATATTTGCATGTTCTAATTGGACTCATTAATGAAAGAGAAGTAGGGTACAGGGAGGGGTCGAGTATGAACAAAAAAAAAAAAAAAAAAACAGGAATATCTTCAAGTACACACATAACACATCCGCCTCTTAATTGGAGCTTTGTGTTCCATGTGCACACGCCAGGCCGTGCTGGTGCGGCAGGTTATGGGCGAGTGATGATTTATACCTGTCTTTGTGTGTTTTGTCTCACACACAAACACTCAGGAAAGACTTGTCACTAGAGCCTGACACCACAGAGGCTCTCAAGGAAATTGAGTTTGGTTTTGGGGACCTGTTTAAAGTAATGAGTCCACTGTGATAGACTAGTGCTCTGTGCTATTACTTTTCTTGATATGAATGTCAGCTGGACTCGCAGCAGTCAGTGGAGGAAATGTTGACATTTGCTACTTGATGACAAAAAGCTGCTGGCTGTTAAACCTTTGGTTCAAACATCAGGCTAAAAATAATAAAAGTGTGTTTCCAGTAACATGAGCAAATTATAGGATTAGTCGATCATGATTTTTCATTTTTGTCACTTTTTAAATAAACGCAAGTCTTAGTTATTAATAGTAATATTTCACCTAATATGTGTGCAGGGTAAATATTAAAGTGAGGTCATAAGAAATGATTTTAAACTCAGCAAAACGACGCAAAAAAAACTGTCCAGTCTTTGTGTAGAGGTATTTTATGCAACTCTAGCTTCTTCTGCCTCCATGGTTTCAGTTAATGAGTTGCAACAAATAATTAAAAAAAACGTACAGCACTTCTCAAAACTTATATTGAGGGAAATTTGGCCCTACAAGTTTGGGACATGTCATTTAGGACAGTGTTCCCCAACCTTTTTTTTGCCACTGGCTGGTTAAATGTCTCGTACTATTTTCACGGACCAGTCGTTAAGTTAAGGCAGAAAAATGAAAATCAGAGTCAGAATCAGAATCTGGTTTTAAAAGTAAATTTCCGGTGTTCTGAAATATTTTTCTACCTACAAAATCAAAGTCCACCCAGCCTATAATTTTCTGCTACCAGGCCGGAATACAGGGTTAGAATCTTGTATCAATGACTGCGTTATTTTGAGTTTATTGTTGTTGTCTATATCACTGAGAAAATATTTCCTAATCAAATATAGTTGCATTATTGATAATGGAATCCTACCCATTCTATTGTTCAGTTCTTTTGTTGATATGGGTATGGATCAATTGGAAGTAATAGCCAGATGGCACTGAAAGGAAACATTATTTCTCTGTGGCCCGGCATCAATTCACCCACGGACTGGTACTGGTCCCCAGCCCAGTGGTTGGGGACCACTGATTTAGGACACTCACAATCACACTTCACAAGTAATCAATGAATCGTCATCAGCCCATTCAACACAGTTATTAGGACCTGATCTATAAATAATACATGGTTTTTAGGTCTTACCTTTTCTGTTCTGCCAACATATCAGCCAAATAGAACATTTCTGGAGCTGTGAGTGTGTTGAAAGAGAACACTCCACCATGGTAATGAGGATGAAGATGTCACTTAGAGAAATCAGCTCCTCATCAGTTCATCAGCCTGGTACAAATGACTCCAAGTTCCAGCCCAGGACCTGTGTTGTGAGACATAAATATTTGGTGTTGAATTAAGATGGTTTACATTACGATTTCATGTCATCTCACTTCTGTATTATATTATTATATCATTATATTGAGATATACCGGTATGATACAGTATTTATAATATCATCCCTCTACTGTGTCTTGTAAGCTGCCCCTCAGCTTCTACATCTTTAACTCAACTACATCAATCTTTTGTTCCCTTTTATACAATTCTAAGAACTTTTTCTCAAACATTTTTTATTTCACATCTTCAACCCACATCACCCCTGACCTGTCTCCATTCATTCTTCCATCTGTATCCGCTTTACATTTTTTTCCGCATTCTCCCACAGCCTCACCCTGACCACTCACTGCTCACTCACTCATATATATCTGCTGATCTTCTGCAGTTTATCATTAGGTATTTGATCATTTATTTCATGCACAGGATACGACAGAATACAATTCCTGGTTATTCAGTTCTAGTATTTTTAAATAAAAAAGAAAAAACGTATTATTTGTGACAGATCTGAACCTCAGACCTGACTGTTCTCTATACCTGAATAATTTAATAGCATTGAAGTTAGTATATCATTTTTTTTTTCAATTTAAAAACTTCATCTGAGTATTTACACTTGGCAACTACCGGGCCTGAATTGTTATTGTTGTGATATCACATACTACACATTTGTGCACAATACAAAACATCACATAAACGCACAAAGTACTTTAAATTTAACAAAAGCAGAACCCTACTCTACCATTCCACCTGAAATCTGAGATTAGGTTAGATTACATTTCACACGGTTCTGTGTGACGCTGTGAGTGAAATCTTCTTAAATCTATAATAATCTATCAAATTCTTTAAGTCCTATATAATTCACATACAAAACAAACTTATTGTCAATTTTCCGCTACAGGGACCAGTCCAATTTTTACAGTCTTACACAACTGAAAATGAAAAATCCTGTTCATTTTTATTTCTTCATTATTTTGATTGCATTTCAGTCCAGTCATTTCATAAACAGCACCTGCTGTGTTCTCCCAATTCTCCCAAATTGCCTTGCAAATTTTGAATTTGTTTTTAGGTCATAAAATATCACAAAATCAACAAGCGATTTTATGTGTTGGGATATGCCCCAAAAAAAAAAATGACGCTAGATTTTATGCATATGGAAGAGCAGGGTACTGTATTTGGCTGGTTTTCAGGTACTGTAAAACAGACATCTGTGGGGAAAAACATTTGCTGCAGTCCCTGTACTGGGATGCAGCAAAATAATAGCTGCAGAGTTTATTTCTCTCTGGTGGAAGTGGCACGAGTGCAGAAGTTTAGATACAGTCTTCTCCAATTGCCTGCAGCCTTAAAAATGTAACAGTCCGATAAACACATATCATAAAGTCGTGTGTATTGTGGCAAACAAAGAAACACAGCTTCTTGAAGCCAAGTAAACAGAGAGGGAATTAGCTGAATGTAAATAAACACATGCACCAGTCACCACATGAACAAAATCACTGATGCACCAAAAACAGTAATAATGACGTAGTAATAATCAGATTTCAGCTGAGCCGCACAGGCGTTCAAGTGCAATTCCACACTTAATGAAACAAAGAAAGTCTAGTGGCTCCAGACCATTAACAAGGGACTGGGGGTCTTAAACTCCCAGCACAGGGGACACTTTTGTCCCATGAACCCATCATACACTCATTATCACATCTGGGTCATGTGCCAAGTCTATTTATCCCTGTATTGGAGATATTGACATATTACAGAAGTTAAAGTATGGGAGATTACATGGGAGAAGGGAGGAGACCGTGTACTGAAGTTTATGTTTTGCCTTGGTAAGCTCTTGCTACATTCTACAAGACTAAAGCAATTTTTAAAAAAATAAAAAAAAAAATCTAGAATTTTATATCATACACTAATGTTTATTTCCAATAAAATAACATTGGCAAGTTAAATAAAGACAGACAGGCAGACAGATGTTGAGTTAAAGATGCAAAGATTCTCTTTGGGGGTGACAAGGATGGACAGTATCAGGAACGAGGTAATCAGGGGGACAACACAGTCAGGAAGGTTTGGAGAAAAAGCTAGAGAAGACAGATTAAGATGGTTTGGACATGTTCAGAGGAGGGACAGTGGTTATATTGGGAGAAGAATACTAGACATGGAGCTACCAGGTAAGAGACAAAGAGGAAGGCCAAAGAGGAGATTTATGGATGCGGTGAGAAAGGACATGGAGGTGGTTGGAGTTAGAGTGGAGGATGCGGAGGACAGGGGGAGATAGAAATTGTTGACTCGCTGTGGCAACCCCTGAAAAACGGGATAAACCAAAAGGAAAAGAAGAAGACAGACAGATGTTAGTCTCATGTTAGTCTCGTAAATTACAACATTTGCTGCTATTATTATTATTATTATGAATGTAATATGTTATTATCACAATACTTTAATGTAGGCTATTAAACTTAACCTTTGCGCATATATATATAGGGTTAAGTTATTAGTGCAGGGGAAGGAAGTAAAGGTAAAAATACACATAAAAATATATACAATAAATACTGCTTCAGTGATATTCATCAATCGCGGGTGGTCCTGAAATGTAATTGCATACATTACTCTGCGTATAAAGAGTAATGTATACTATATGTATATATATATATATATATATATATATAGTGTGTGTGTATATATTAGCTCAAAGTCTGGCTATTTGTGATCATCATATTAGATAATAGGTTGCTTCATGCCAACACCATGGTACCATAAACATATCTAAAGAACTTGAGGTATTACTAGTAGAGGTGTTTAATACATATTCACGGAACACAGAACCCAAATATTGAACTTGGATCGTTGGAAGAAAATAAAACGAAGTAGGAGAGCAGTTGAATCTGTGTCTATGGACCTGAAAAATATGTGGTTATCAGTACAAAACACCAATCCCATCTCTGTGGCCCATAAATAAACAACACCTCTACTCGTGCGGACGCAGAACTACATTGAACCACTGAAGCTGCTCTCTGCTCTGAACACAAAAACCTGCAATGGAGCTTAGTTTAACTCTTGGAAATAAGAGACACCACTACGTCCTCATGGACGAACACACACCCTCAATTGTATGACAGTGATCAGAAGTGAAAAGACGGCGTTGTAAACCCATGTCTAATTTCACAGATGCTGAACAAATTGTCCCCTAACCTAAAGAAGAATGCATCCACGCCGGTCCTGTAATTTTTGCTACTGTGTGTGTGTGTGTGTGTGTGTTTGCACTTATGTGTTCATCCCAGACTCAGACAATGAGAGAGAGAGAAAGAGGGAGTCAGGCAGGCATGACGAGAGCACAAGATGCAGGGGGAATATCTATGTGATTGTGTCTGTTCATACATTTTGACACTGCGCACGTGTGTGTGCGTGTGGAGCAGAACACCAGCATTATGCTGCAGTGCAGAACATCCAACAAAGCCTCACACACATCTCTTCAGAATTCAGAGGCCGTCACATTTTCTCTTGATACAACTTGACAGATTCACTTCTAAATCTCTTTACTGTAAAACGATGCTCACAACAGAAACACAGGCTGCTTCAGAGCCAATGAATAACAAACACGTCAACTTTACCCCAAACAGCGTGCTCCTACATCCACAGGGTGTGTGTGGGTACTGTGTACCAGAGTGGTTTCTTCTTTGTTTGTGCAGGAACAACTATTTATTCCTGCTTTGAAAAATAAATAGTTGTTATGCTTTGAAAATGTATTTCAAATTCATTCCAGTGTGTAGTTCAATGACTCAAGAATTTCTGTGTTATTATGTCTTCTGAGAAAAACCCATCAGAGCTCCAGAAACAACTACTTTTCTCAATCTTTCAGAGGCCGGATGTAAAATAATAAATAAAGTTAGATAAAAGTGTCTGAATGAAAAAATGTGACAGCTCAGGAATGGACCACAGCTTAACCTCAACAACAGCTCCCTGATGGGTGTGTGGTTAGATGAGTGTGCGACACGGTTTGTTCTTCCTTTCCTTTTTTTATATATACAGAGTGTATCTTTGAAAGGACACTTAGACCTTAAACACATCAATCTACCTCACCATAAGTGGACTGTCAGAGAGTTTGGGTCAGTCTAGATTGGAAACACTAAGAAAAGGAAACCACAGCAACAAACAGGATGAAAGGTAGAAGTGGAAACATAGTAAAAGCCATTTCTCTTGCACTGGAAATCAAAGAGGCCTGAGCTACACTGATGTAAAGAACAGGTTGGACTGTAGTATTACACCACTATGATGGTGGATTAATGCAGCTTTTTGAGTAGCCAAAATAAAACACATAGATTTAAACCATGTTACATAGTATTTGCAATGATATTTTGTATTACCCATCCATTCATCCATTTTGATCCACTTATCCGGTCGTGGAGGCAATCTCCCCAACTGCCATCAAAATCTATGGGACCGCACTGTACCTTTAAGTGGGTGATAAGCCCAATGGATGCCATATTTTGTATCAAGTATAAGATAAATCATACATATCTTTGTACATGATGAAAATATGTCCATCAATTACAAAACATATGTAATTTTTTTTAAAGGCTAAAATGATTTATTGCTTTTACAACATCTAATACACAGGTGTCAAATCTATATATTTATACAGATTTATATATATACACAAGTCCTATAAACATATAATGTATGTATATAGGATTCATATAATGGCAATATTTGTAGTATTAGTGGTGCACGGTCTTTGTTACAGCACAGACATTGTGTCGTTTTTTTTTTGGTGTAGGTCTATAAAAATATAGTAAAACATTAAAAAGATCTCAAACAGCTACAGATAAAGGCAAAAAAACACTGATGTAGGTTTTATTTCTGATTTCTCAGGTGTTGGTAATAAGTGGCTGTTCCAGATTTAATGTTCCCAAAAGTCACATTTGATCAGTGCTGGCATTTGAAGATGGGGCAATCCAGGGAGTTTCTTGGGGCTCTGTCCATTTGGTCATCCAGTTTTTTGGGGGCAGGCACTGATAGGGTGGGGGCCCCAGTGATGTCTCGCTAGGAGCCTGAAGAGACCCTAGCACTGCCCCTGCATTTAATATCTGGAGAAGGGGAAATAATTACAATTTATTTTCAATAAAATATTTAGTCTGGCCCGTGACTTCATGCCAGTGTTTAATTGTGGCCCACTGTGAAATTGAGTTCAACACCTCTGATCTAATAGAAGGAAGGAAGGTGAGCCAACCCCTTGTTATTGTGACATCCTGACTATTTATTGTGACACTGTACACAACTAAATGTCACCTCTGGATTTAACCCATCCCCAAAGTGAACAGTGGGCAGCTTTGAGCATCAGGGGAGCTCAAAATAACTTTAGCAGGCTGGATTCAAGAGACAAACGAGCCTCATTCGTCCCTGAGGCCGTAGTTAGCCAATGCCGAGATTAGCCTCAAATGAAGCTGTATTCAACTAATTCAAATGTTTTTCTCAATAGACAAGACAACAACACAAAGTGGCAAGCTGTTATTTTGCAGTCCGCTTCAATCTCGCCCACTTATTCAATCTGAAAAGACCACAGTGGCAGCCGCTAAACATTACAGTCAGATGACATTTACAGCATGACAGAACATTTACCACATTGTTCGACATTTGCATATGTGTGTACGTACACGCGTGCATATCAATATGTGCGCTTACAGTATGTGGGCGGGCGCACAGGATATGTTAGTGTCTGGTTTAATGTGACATTTCCACCGTTAGGGCTTGTGAGGCCAACGCCCCATTAAAGGTTATCTGTTAATTACAAGGACAACTTGGGGTCATAGTCAGGTGACAGTTCTTCCCCTCTGCTTATGATCCTCGAAATTTAGCATTCAGTAGAAGGGCGAACTTAAATTATGAAAAAGATATATGGTTTTACTTATTGATCGGCCTCATGTGTCGTTAGATCACTTGAAGCTGGTGTGAAAAATGACAATATACTTCAATTCAACTCAATATACCAAGGACACAAGCATATTAACTACCACTTTAATTTGTGTAACAATTTTATAGTTGCACTTTTTGCTTGGCTTATGTTTGTAAAGAACAAAAAAGGGACATATTTGTATTCAATCTCAGCTTTTCAATTTATGTAAAGGAACATATGGTGAACTAACCCTCAATAAATAAAGTTGTTGGTTTTTCTTCCCACAAAGATAGGAAAAAAGGTAACAAGGAATAAGCCAACAATTTTTCAGGCAGATTATATTTTGTAAAATGTCACCAACTCAAGGGGCAAAGTAATTACAGCAGTAATTGTAAGGCACTGATTGGATGTAAGAGAAGATTAGGTTGGATTGAAGGTAACTTAGAAAAACAAACTGTTTTCCTAAGAAAAAGTGATGAAAGAATCCATAATGGAACATAAGGAGTTGAATGTTGCAACAGAAGAGTTGGAAAACAAAACACTGCTGAAGAGCCAGGGAAGAAGACATTGTGAGACAAGGCAATAATGGACACTTTACACAGTTAGTCAGACTTTAAGAATCGATGTCAAGGCACATTGTAGCAGTAATTATTTGCTGTTTACTGTGGTGTCTTGAAAACAGGCCAGTGTAGAGTTAGCTCACTGTGTGCCAGCTAACAATGCCAACTGCTAAGGGTTCTGTCTGTGTCGTCCCCATCATTTTCGCGCCACAAACCATTTAAATGCCTTATTATTTTTTTCATGGACTAGCTTTGCGGTGGACATTATATACATTATATATCCATGGTATAATAGAAATTATACCATGGGTATAAATAGGTGAAATTTTGTAAATATAAAAATAAACATTATGCCACTGTGTATACAACACTATTAGCAGCTTCCTCGTAACACTGTGCTTGTTTTTGAAAAGCATTAAGCTTGGCCACCAAGTGGTGAAGCAGTTTCGAGGGCTTCACCGTCTGAGTAAAGAGCCAATCAGATTGTTTTATGGTTTGTCACAAATAATCCAAATTACAAGTTGGGCAGCCTAGTGGTTAGGGAAGCGGACTTTGGTCTAGAAGGTAGGTTTGAATCCCCCTACCGCCAAATTACCGCTGAGGTGCCTGAGCATGTTATCGTCCCCACCCACTGCTACCCGGGCGATGTCCAGCCCTGCTCACTAAGGTGATGGGTTAAATGAAGAGGCATAATTTCCCAAAGGAAACCCCCGAGGGATTAGAAAAAAAAAAAAAAAAGTGATCCAAAGACTTAACAATAAAATGCATCATAGTCAGTACAGCTTTGGTGTTCTTGAGTAGATAACTTCTTAATTTAAAGTTTTTAAACGAGGCTTTATTTTGAATATATGGAACAATTTGCTGTAGAGCTCAATGTATTCATCTTTATTTTCAGCTTTCAGTAAATTAAGAAATTGATCGTATCCAAAATCAGAACACCGGTTGGTTATCATTGTAAATTTCAAGCAAAAACTAGAGCATCAGTAGATTGCCAACAAAAGGTCCGCACGCAGGATTTAATTTCATGCAATCAACAAAGCCACTTTGTGTCAACCTCTGCTCCAGTAAAATCTGTATTTCAAGGAGCTGCAGGCCTTTGAATCAACACTCAGACAGACCACACAAAGAACTCAGAAATCCATTTCACACTCATGGGATTAAGCAGTGGACCAACCCTACAAAGTGGCCCATTTTATGTTCTTCACTAATGTATTGCTGTTGTGAATTAAGAACAGAGAGCTGTGAGTATGCAGGTGTTTGTGCATGAGGAAAATGTCTAAAAAAAGTATCTCTATAAAAGGTCATGACCAAATATTCTTTACTTTTGTGAATTACCCCCGTTACGCTTCACTGCAGGAGAAGGCTTTTGATTATCAATGGCAGATTCATCTGAAACCAATTGCTTTGGAGAAGTGCAGAGGGAGTGTGGTTAAATAGCTTAGACAAGCTCGACGGACACTACCTGCAGTTTTCCTCGTCTTGGTTCCTTTGTGTATAAAGCTTTTTTATTTCATTTATATAATCACAGTGGCCATGAGTTTGTAAGAAGCTAAGGCACCAATAATAGCCTGGCACATGGTCTTGGCATCGTCCCCTTCCTGACACTTTGACAGATTAGGAGAAGGAGTGAGTGAAAGAAAGTCACTGCATGGTTTGACTTGGAGACTGGCTGGGGTCCAGAAGAGCCTGGAAACCTAATGTTGCAGTTCTGGAGCCACAGTTTCAGACTTTTTCCTCACTCTCCTTCCTGCTTAGCCCTTCACTGTTACCGATGCTTGGCTTTCTTAAAAGGCTCCTGCTACCTGCCTGCCTGCCTGCATGCTGCCAGCCAATGTGATCCATGTGTTGCCACTGCACGGTGGGAAAACTGCTGAAGCAGCAGAAAGCAGGTATATTTACAGATCAGTCAGATGGGGTTGAGCCCTGCTGGCACTGCACACTCACAGTTCTTCGTCAATCACAGACACAGAGCTACAGCACGGGCAGAAACATTCTGCGTACACCAAAACTGGAACGTTAGCAACTGCATTTGCACAGCAGTGTCATAACACTCTTGTTATTGTGGACATTCTTGCAGAGTCGCATTTGTCAATTTGTGCATAGCCCTTAAGGAAACTTTACCAAAACTAAACACAAGATGTAGAAACAAAATGCTTAGTTCTCAGGGAGCAGATGATGCTGTCAAAGAGAGCCGTTGCACTTGCAAACTGTCACCTCAGCAAGGTTACCGTTTGGGGAAAGTGTTTGTGCGCATGTATTTGCAGGTTGTGTAAAGACCTTGACATTTACTACTTAGGTGTTGTACCAGCTGGGGCAGATCTCCAAACCTCTCATCACCCTGTGGTTACTTCCTGCCAACACGCTGTCCATCACACTGACCCATTCCGCCCTTTGACTTTCACACACCTCTCACACATACATTATTTGGGCTTCTCAATTCCCCACCTGTCTCACCTGTGCGTAGGGTCAACAGGGACCATAATGTTCTCAAACTTGTTGGCATCAGGGCGAGTGTTTACCCAGTAGTGGGATCATTAAAGGACGGTCACATTCACTGTGGGCGTCCTGGCTTAGTTAAACCTAAGAGGGAAAGTATGCCGTTTACTCTCAAAGGAAACACAATTTCAGGCCAACACTGGGGATTTTGTACATTACAGTCAAAGGAACATTGTTTTATAGTTGTTTCAGTATGACTCCTATCCACGTAAACTTGGTCAATTCATACCTTGAAAATTAAAGTGAAACACAACTGCAGCCCACCACCTTCCCACCTTTTCCACTGACATATTGTGTAAGCTGGCAGCTCCAATAATCAGGGTATAGCACTATCACTAGTTAGCCTGCAAGAAACTGTATCTTTGGCCAAAAAAAGTGGTTGCAGCTAACAAATGCTAGCATAAATTCCCACAGTTTGTCATACTTTGGAGATATGTTTATCTTGGCAGTAATTGTTTTTATTATTATATATTTTTTTAACTTTATTAATCCCTTGGGAGTATCTTTCAGGAAATAATGCCTCTGAATTTAACCCATTACCGTAGTGAGCTGGGAAGCAATGTGTGGGGACGATACTATGCTCAGGGTATTGTATCGTAACCGCAGCGGTAACTTGGCAGTAGGAACAAACTGGGGGTCTTGTGTTTCATTAACCACTAGTCCACCAACTGCCCAAGACTAGGCCACCGACTGTCAATAGGGCCACTGATAAGGATTTTTTGATCACTTTCTTGTAGCTGACGCACATGTTGCACTTCCCGCCTCCATCAGTCTGCCTTTATGTTTGTAAGTTTGTGCCCAGTTTCCCATAATTCTGCAAACACATTGCTTCCTTCCTCAAATCCAGGCAGGAAGGTCTTTGTGTCAAGAGAACGAGCTGATAGCAGCATGTTGTAGGCAAACAAACACATCTAGCTCTGGAATCCATGTTGGGGGAATGACCATCAGAACAGGGACATCCCTGCCTCCGAAAGCTTTTAAAGACCCAGCTCCTCAGAAAAAAACTCCCGTTTTTGTAGCACTTTTCTGTACATCACTTCTTACTCTGCATTTGTCTGTACTGCCCACTTTTCTTAACTAGCACTAATCTTTCAGGAGTTCCTCTATGTAGTATCTTCTCTTGTAAGTTGCTTTAGATAAAAGTGTCTGCTAAATACATAATTGCAAATGTAGGTCATCAGCATACTAGATGAGTCAGAGGTCTTTGCTGTTTAATCACAGCTCATTAGTGTATAAAAAAAGAGACGAGGGAATAGAACACATCATTGTGGAACCCTAGAGACCACCATGCAGTCAAGGAGAGTACTGCTAACAAACACAGGCCTGTTTCTATCTCATCATCATCAATCTCTAATGCACAACAAAAGATGATACTTCAGATCAAACAGAAACTTAAGAAAAGAACATGACATCATCACAACAAATTATATACTGTTATACCATGTTGTGCAACATTTCAACAAAATCCTGCTGCAAAACTTGGTCAAAACTTAATTGAACCAGGGGCCAATGGCCCGAGACCTTGGGCAATGGAAAGTATTAGTACCTTTACTTAGTTCTGTAGGAAGCAAACAACAGTGCTAAATACTAATGCTCAAGAACCCATGATTTTTTATTTCTCATCGACCATAATTCTGTTATTTATGCTTCACTTGGTTCTTTGTAGCAAATTTTCTGTGGTTTCCATTGTGTTGTAGTTTTGTTTGTTTTGGACATTATGAGATTTGCAATGTTATCATTAAATTTG
This sequence comes from Paraplagusia blochii, assembly GCA_016785265.1. Taxonomy (NCBI): domain Eukaryota; kingdom Metazoa; phylum Chordata; class Actinopteri; order Pleuronectiformes; family Cynoglossidae; genus Paraplagusia; species Paraplagusia blochii. The sequence goes on along the minus strand of JAFBJS010019921.1, from coordinate 109,890 downwards.
GGGTTTTTTTTCGAGCTGAATTACTAAGCTGGCTTGTTGCATCCAGGCTCCTATGCTTTGGCATGATTTGTGTTTTTGTTGTTTTGTTTGTTTGTTTTATAGTTTCTTTTAACTTTTCTTTCATATTCTTGGTCCATCTCACACCATGTTTCCTGTACGTCTTGACCGCTTCTTGTAGGATTTTATGGCCAGAGTTAAACTTCCAGTCTTGTTTTTTTTAGGATTTTAATTAATCAAAGTTAACTGAGCTGACATCTCTACATGTAGAGTAGTACGTAGGGTTGGAAAGTTTTCCATCGGAATTAAGGGGAATTTATGGGAATAACACAGAAACTTACTGCAGTGCTATTGATGCCAGACCGCTCTATGCACTGTGCACTATTACATCCCATGCAGAGATGAATGCTTGGCCACACTTTTGAGCAAAAGCACAAGGCTGTTGACACCGCACAGTTGATAACCCAGATTATATAATGATACGTTTTTATATCATATTATGTACTTAATGTTGAATACACAATATTAACAGTAATTAATATTAATTTAGGACTGAAGAATGCATGTTTGCTTATGGAAAAACAGAAAATATTTACAGTTATGTTTGTATATGACTGGAATATTTCCAAAGTTCCACAGCTTAACTTCCTGTGGAAATTTTCCAGAAAGTTATCAGAATCCCCTTGAAATCCTAGTAGCTGGGATGCACAGCACCAAATATGGTTAACTACCAGGCTCTAACTGTGTCCTTTGCTTTGTGTCGGAAATAATATAGGAATAAAGAACAAACTGACGGCTGAATGCATAGTATTGACATAATGGTAATTCTCTTTTACAGCACTCTCACCTCATATTTATTCCCCACAGGAAAATACTGTATCCACACAGGCATGAAATTGAGAACAGAGTATTTTAGATCTGACAGGCTGAACAAATAAATCCTTTAAACAAGTTTATTGAAATGGTAATTTAAACATGTCTTCGGCATCCTTTTATCAGATGTATATATATGCATCCATGTGCGTGTGTAGCGCTTTGCTGTTAAACAAATATTTGATTGGTAATTCCTCAATATTTCCATTCATTCTATCCTGTCTCTGTGCAAACCCATCTACAACAGGCGAGGCTACCGCCTTACATCATTTTTCTGTCTGTCCACCTGCAACAATTCTCAGGAGCAGTGAGGAGGAAGGCCTCGAGTAGAAGTTGAGAACTCTGAGGCAGATATTAATAATTGAGAAGGGCAGGAGGGGAGAGAATGGCTTCTGCAATATTCATATGTCATATTGACTTGACTGCCAGCCAGTCGGCCATGCAACCAGTACTTATAAAGTTTCACAGATGACTGAGGATGCAATCCTGCATCCTCCCTCATCCTCCTCCAACATAACTTACTCATTTTCCTTCCTTCTGTACATTTCTCAGATTTCCTCTGTGTGGCGCCCACTCTGCCATCTCCCCTCTTGTCCCCCCATTCTACCCTTTTTTTTCCCCAAACTGAAAGAAATCATGCCCCTGGCCCATATCTTATTAACCACTCAATTAGATCAAATAGATCATTGTTCATTAGCGAACTTATCTATTTCACAAATGAACACACATATAACACATAAAGATATAGAGTAATCATCAATATGAAGTTTTTTGCCAATATTGTCCAAACACTTGGTTTCCAATTTTGATATCAACTGACACTGGTGTATGCAGTCGTATGCCCCCAAACTGGGGTAGACATCTCAGGACCCTACGTGTGATAACCCAGGGTTTTATCACACCTTTCAATCCCAATCTTACTGATATTACATAAATTTGGGCATGACATTATACATGGGGGACACAAACCAAGTGTTACCTACAAAGAAGAAATTAAATAAAGAAGTGGTTTTCAAACTCTTGGGCACTGCTTTCTCACAGAGGCCAAATAATTGGTAGTTTACAAGTGGTAAACAACTCAGGATTGGTTAAAATGGGACAACAAGACCTCTGTGGGAGGTGTCATGTCTTTAAAATCACATAAATCTATTAAGTCACCGTTGAGGTCTTTACATTTGTCATGGAATCTCTCATTGTTGTTATACACCAATCCCTACCATGTAACAAACCATCATACCTCCCATAGTATTAATGCTACTGAGGCCATACTCTTGGCAGTCCATGTCTCTAGCATCTCAATTTTTAACCAGTTAATTTTTCTAATTTCTTTCATGAATTAGCTAATTGGTCGAGCACGATCACAACTCAAACCGTACCACCGTTTGGGAACCAATGTCTCATCATCTCCTGAAAAAAATAGCTCTTTATGAAATGCCTCAGCATGAAGAAGGAAAAGGATTTCATGCAACAGTTTTTTGCTGTACGCTTAGCATAACTTGTAACTTTAATTAAAGGAGAAAAAAAAACATTGTCAGGTTGTACAGGAACATATTCCATCATCATTCATGCAAAAAAGGTAAGGATGTAATGGTTTTACTCCACAGAGAGCTATTCCATAACCTTGGTCTTAAGTCCTGTGTTAGTTAATAAGCATTAATTGGTGTATGTGTTATTACACAGCATGGTAAGTGTTGTGTTGTGGTTATTGCAGTATGTCACACCTCTGCCCTCCCTGGAGAAAAGTAATAATAATTCTCCACAAAAGCTGAATAGATATGGCCTCAGGGCTCAGACAATACATGGAAAAAAAAACAAACAATTCGCACACATAGACACACGGGGAAGAGCCATAAAACACCATCCTCCCACACAGTCCTTACTGAAGCAGCCCTGTAACACAACTCTGCACCAACTGCCAGTTAATCACACATGCATCACATCAATTTGCAGAGCACATGAACAGCAGCGCAGCGCAGTAATAAATATGTAAATTAGCCAACCCTTTGCACATGTTTGTGTGTGTGTGTGTGGTGTGTGTGTTCAAGGAAACAAATTACACAGAGCAGGCAGGTAGGTGTACGCTTTTATGTCCTCTTCTGTCGAGATGACACACTCACAAAGCACAGGTTCACCCATACACACACTCACGCACACAAAGGCCTACGCGCAGATGTATCAACAAACACAAACGGATCAGTCAAGACGCAGCGTCCTCTCCCCGGGCCCCCGTCCCACCATTATGACTGTGTTGCAGAAATGTAGGGAGCGTCCGTCATTGTCCGGTTAGAATGTATCTGGACAGATGTTGGTGACTTATCCCTGCACTTCATAATTGTGTGTGTGTGCGTGCGTCAGAGTGTGTCAAAACCAACGCCTGGTTCTGTTGATAAGAGCGAGAGGCTTAGTCCTCAGTCACAGGAACACACTTGGGCATTAATGAGCCCAGAGCAGAGGACAGGCTGAGCCAAAAAGGTCTTTATCAGCCAAGAGGGCCAGCCTCTCCGGGCATGTGTCTGTGTCTCTTTCTCTGTCTGTGTGTTTTCACATGACAGAAAAGAGAAATATCATGGAGTCAGGGGATGAGAATATTGCTTTGATATATTATAAACATTGACACAAACACTCACGCTTGGAAGTTCTACTTCTTCTCCTCCTTAAGTACTGCTCTAAAATCATCCATTCACGTCAAATTAAAAGAGCACGTATTTATTCATTCATATTAAATAGAAAAACATTTCAAATGTGCAGCTATCCTTTTTTAATCATTCATAATGATTTAACAAGACTTCCATTTAATTTGTAGCTGAAATTAAATCAAAATTTTTCAAAGATGGCATCAGGAGCCTTTCCTCCAAATTACCAGTAGGTAACATTTATTTTCCGCACAACAGGAGGAAACATCAAGTCTGATCCCAAGTCAGCCGCAAATTCTTCATCTGTCTCACTCTCTAAGTGGAATGAGTGACGAGACGAACTAATATAAATTTGTCAAATAAAAAAGTTCCATCCAGCAATGTCCACAATGACGCCCATAAATTACACACAGCAAATGTTGAACTTTGATGGCTATAGCAAAATATATCTCCTATACTTTATCTTCAGTGTCAGCAGGTCAGTGCCTTTGAACTATGTTGAGCATAATGTCACACACGTGAGGAGAAATTTGTTATTTGTCCAAGCCTCGGAATTCTATCAGGACGGAATTGGACGGAGCGCTTTCAGAGGAGGAGACTCCTCAGCGGCAGCACACATCCCGTTTTGTCTGGCTCATTCTCCATTGCATGATTAATTAACCCATTTTTGTAGCTCATTCACTTATTCATCCTAGTCTTCTTATTCGTTGCCAGGTCGCAGGGGCAGCAGTCTCCATGACTGGCACCCAAATCACAATGCTACGAGTCTTCCTGTCTTCCAAATCTGTTTCCTTAACAGCTAGGCCACCACTGCCACCCACATATTTACAATGATATTAAATGTTTTCGTCACTAAAACATTTTTATGTTATGAATATGAGTATTTATATTTATGTTTATGTGTAGATAGCGATGACTGATGATTTTAATTGAATTAATTAATTAACAATGTGTTTCTGCAGGGCTGGAACGAATTAAAATGCAATTAAGATACCAGAGGTCGACAAACAAGGGCTGATGTGGAGCAGGTGAAACCTAAAGCTCCACTGCATAATGCAATATCTGGAGGAATCATGATCAGTTTTCGGAATCAATGGCTGTATATTATACTGGCAGTCAGTAGATGGCAGCATTTCAGATTATTTAATTGATCTTAACAGTGTTTTGTATAGATCAATAGATTATCACACTACAGTAACATTACATCAGTATCAGTTGATATTGTTATCAAAACGTGTGGTGTGGACAATATCAGCGTATTGGCTACCAGCAAAAAATATGAATGATTTCAGAACATTGTAATGTGGTGAACAACACGTATGGTGAATCTGGTCTTTCATTGTTCTTAGTCCCATATGTGGACGTGAAAGGTGACCTGCAATCAAGTGTTAAAAAGCACAAAGAACACGTTCAACAATTTGGACCATTTCAACTATGCAGTTTGTTAATGTCATGTTTGATGAATGACTTTTCCCCCTGTCCCTCTGGTTTGTCATGTCCCATTAATCAGGAGGCATTGAGTATGAAAAAGACCAAAGCAGTAAGTGACTGGAGATTTGATATATGCCGTGTCTCACTTCAGGGGCTACGGCCGACCCACCCTCATATTGTTAAACATGAGGAACTAGGCTCTATAGAAAATGACAGCACTTCTTCCTTCAGCTCAAATGACGCCCGGGTTTCTCACCAACAGCCATAAGACCTTGGATTTTTCTGCTATAAGAGGTGGCAATGGCAACACAATCTGATTTTTTTTACAGATAACAGAATTATATTCATGATCATTTTCTGCAATTCAGAAAAAAATATATAGTATATACAGGTTTAAAATTATGTGTAATGAATTGACATTTTTTTAAACCTCATCAAATGGTAGGATAATTGAAAAATACGACTAAAACTTTGATTTCATTTTCTTCACTTAGACTAGATTTACAAACTCATACTCTTGCACTGTGTGAGGTAGGAAATATGCAAACTACAGGAAATCATCGCATACAACAGGGAATAAAACCCCTGATTGTCTTGCTGTAAGGCAAAAGCACTTTCCACTTTTCCACCATGAGCAACTTAATTAATTTTCCAAACTAAATATAACACCCACTTTAAGAACCAGTGGAAAACATTCACTCAGGAAAATGGAGAATTAAAAATGCATTAGTTTATTGGATTGGGAGCTGGAATCAATAGTTCTATTCTCTATAATATTCTAAATTCAATTCTGTTTTGGTTAAAATTATTACAGCTGATAAGTATTTGTTGCGATCATGTAGTGCAGTGAAAATGGATGGATGGGGTTAAATACATATATACATGTTTACATGTTTATATTTATATATACATATTGTATGTATGTACATATATTATATATATATAAACTACTGTATATATTAACATATATTTTTCCAGCAGTGGCCTTAATAAATTCATTATTGTGAACATTTAGTTCAGAAATATACAGAATTTTTTAATATATTAAACTAAATCAAACTTTTCTTAATTGACAATTTTCCACTTTTTGGTCACATAAAAATGGGCATAAATTATGAAATTTCAGGCAATTTGTAGCTGTTGGCAGTTTGACCTGCGGAACAGAAGCCAGCAGACTTTTGAGACATTTTTCTCTTATCTTCGTAAATGTTACTTATACCGAGCTGCCACAATTAGCTAGGGGAGCGGGGTAATTCACCCACCACTATATAAACCACATGGACTAATTTTCTACCCCTGAGTAATAGCAGTCATTAATGCACCTGAGTGCACGGACGAGCACGCACACACACCAGCACTAGCTTATTACCCAGCCTCAGCAACACTCAATTATTAAGCCCGAGTCCACAGGGAAGGAGAAGCAGCTCAGTGTGCTACTTACAACACGCCTAAGTAGGCCAAAGAGACTGGAAGTAAAGTATGACACAGATGTGCCACAGCATCACTGTACAAACCAGGAATAGTGGGAATTCCAAAAGTGGACAGAAGACAAGGCAGTGTTTTAGAGTAGGTGCATGGAACTGTTGAGTCACATTTTGTGTACGTGAGGATGAAACATCTGCCTGAGCTCTGTCTTTGATACTTTAAGCTGCTTTGCACATGTTGACTCTTTAGAGTCAATGTCTCTGTCATTGGTGTAAAATTCCAGGCTTGGCCTCCTGATCAAGACTGAATCCCAGTTTGGGTGGTTAGCACCTTTCAATGAACTCACCAATTACTGAAGGTTCATGGGGGGGCTGGTACAGTGCAGTGAGAT